>PVJI01024750.1:0-21471 GCA_004026765.1 Micronycteris hirsuta
GCTCAATCCACTGAGCTACACCAGCCAGGGCAGAGTTCATTAATCTTTACCTCTATACTATGTCTGATCTTGAGTTAAAATATTTGCAGAGGATAGCCTCAAAAATGTTAAATCCTTAGTGGTTATACAAAACCCAAAATTTAAAAACAGTCTATCAGAAAAAAAATATGAATGAGTTCTTGACACATGAAAATATGCTCAACTTCACCTGTAATAAGAGATATGCAAGTTAAAATTTCACTGATTTGGCAGTAATGCAATCTCCTACATTGCTGGTTGGAGTATAAATTAGTACAACCTTTTTGGAAGGGGATTCAACAACTGCTGTCAGCTACAAATGCACCTACCATATATGACAGAATGATCCCTCTTTTGGTAATTTATCTTGCTGATACACAAACTGTGTATCTTTTCCACAAAATGATATATCATATTGTTCTCTGTAGCACTGCTTTTACAAGTAAAAGATCAGAAGAATGTAAATAGAGGAATGGCTAAATATATTTGGTATGCCTTTACAACAGAATACTATGCAGCTATAAAAAATGAATACGGAGGCTTTGGCCAAACTGGCAGAGTAAGTAAATGTGGTACTTACTACTCACAGCCTCCCACCGGAAAATTACAACTAAACTACACAACAACCATCACTGAGAACAGCCTGAAGTCTAGCTGAACATAAGTCCTATAACGAAGGATATACAGAAGAAGCCACATGAAGACTGGTAGTAGGGGCGGAGACATTGAATAGGCTAGTCCCACACCCATGTGTGGAGGTTAAAAATTGGGAGGGATAGCTGTGGAGGTACTCCCTGGGGAGTGAGAAGTCCTAGCCCCACACCAGGCTCCCAAGCCTGGGATTCCAGTGCCAGCAAGAGAAGTCCTGGTAACTTCTGGCTGTGAAAAGCAGTAGAGATTGTGGCTGAGTGAGATGGAGGGCTTCTGGAATCCCAGACATTCTTCTTAAAGGGTCCACACACACACTTACCTGACTCACTCACTCTAAGCTCCAGCACTGAGACATATGGGAGAAATGAATTGTATGGATTTAGGGACAGCTTTCTCCCAGGGAAACATGCTGGCATAGGCCACTGTTCCTTTGCTCAGACACTCCCCCACGCCACATTCCCCTTAGAGCCAGTGGGCACCATATCAGAGTCTCCATCAACCTAGCTAAAATCAGTTCACCCTGCCCTGGTGTTCCTTGAGACCCTGCCCCACCAAACTTGTGGGTCCCCCAAATCAATCCCAGTGTTGTTTCCATATGAACAGCCTGGAATGATTCATGCCAGGGACTTCCCTAAAATCTCTCAAAGGTCCACAAACCCCAAACAAGAAGTATTTGGCCTACACATGCCCTGAACCTCTTGCTAAGCAGCCCCAAGCTCAGCACTAGCATCCACCAGCCTTGGTTTGCAGCTTGACTCCTCACAGGCACCTCCAAGCCCAGCACAAGTGGCAACCATCTGCAGATCGCTTTGCAGCTCATGCTGGATGGCCCCAGGCAGGGCACAGATAGCAGCTGACCTTGGCCGGTACCTCCCAGGAGGCCCCTGAGCCACCACACCTGGTGGACAGCTTCAGAACACACTGAAACACCACCACACAGCCACCTCCACGAGTGGCATACTGAAGAGGCAGACTCATCAGGCACCAGTGCCTTGCAGAACAATCCTGGTCCATGGGGTTGGCCCCTGCACTACACTCCTTCACTGTAGTCATAGCAGTCCCTGCAGCCCATCTGACTGGGGGATAATCCCCACCACTTTGATGTGCCAAAAAAGCCATTGAGGTTTAACTACAACAGGTGAAGGAGGGGGAGAGGGAGAAGCACCACAACAAATTCTCAGCTGGTAAGTCACCTACTTTCCTCTCTTTGCCATCTTGTGGTTTAGGGTTTTCTGGGTTTCTGCGTTAGTAACTGATCTTTGCAGCAGTACCAAGCTGAGGTGGTTGCTGGCACTGGGTCTCATCTCCTTGATTTTCCTTATCTTCTTCATTGCCATCATCTCTAGGCTGTTGTTGGTAAAAGGGCCCCGGTGGAATCGTGGTCTATAGCCCAGTTACCTATTCTGTATCACTGGTCTACCTTGTTGCTCTGTACCCTGGTTGCTGGCTCCCTTCATCACTTCTCCCTGCACACTAGGGTTGGAATACTGTGGTCCATGCCCACAGGGTGTCCTCATGTAGTAAGGTGGGAATCATCACCTATGGAATGCTTGGAGCTGTTGAGCCTGGCCTTTGGGGACACCCTCTGATCCTTCATTCCTTCCCTACTCTCATTAGTCTGGTAATTCTGCTGGTAATTGCATGCAGGACCCAAAAGTTGATGAAAAACAACAGTTCAGAAAATAAAAACTTTTTATAAAATCCAAACAGGATAATTTTAAAGGAGACTACGCCAATGTAAATCCAAGTCTAAGTACTGGAAACCAAAGATAAAGAGAAAATCCAAAAAGCATCCATAAAAAAAAACATAGTAACACACAGAGACCCCACCCCCATTTCCCACAGAGCCAGTGAGTTCCATGTAATAAGAATGATATTTGCCTTCTCATTAGAAGCATAAGGTAGAGGATAATGGAAGGACATCTTCTAAGTGGTAAGAAAAAAAAAACCCCAAACTGTCAACTTAGAATTTTATAGAATGCTGGGTATGTCCAGAAAAAATCCAATCCAAGAGTCTTCAATAATAAATTAAAATAAAGATATTTTGTAGTACATGAGAACTGAGAGGATTTATTTCCATTAAACTTATTAGGAATTGCTATAAGAAGTCCTTTCAGATAAAGAGAAATGATATAAGCTGTAAACTGACACAAAATAGGGACTGGAGAGATCTGGGAATAGTAGATAAGAGGAATATTTCGTAATGATCCTATGATCAGTTCATAAAAAAGGCATAAAAATCCTGTCAATACACATAGGAAGAGAATTTCGAAATTCATAATGGAAAGACTGAACAATAAAAGGGAGAAATAAACAAATCACAATCACGACTGGAGATTTTAACATACCTTTTCTCAGCAATTCATAGAATAAGTAAATAAAAATCAGTAAGGATATAGAAGGTTTCAACACCACTGCAAACATCATCTAATATATACTCACTGAACATTACACCTTATAAATCCTGAGTCTGTTTTTTCCCCAAACTTTTATTATCACATACAATATCCTCAATATCACAGGATTCAAATCATTCAGCGTATATTCTGATAACAATGGATTTGGATTGGTCATCAATAATAAAAAAAGCATCTAAAAAATACCAAATATTGAAAAATAGACACCACAATTCTAAATAAATTAATCACATGACAATGAAGGATTCAAAAGAAAGATTACAAAATATTCTGAACCAATATTCTGATAACGACAACACAGCATATTAAAGTATGGGACATACTTCAAAATGGTGCAAAGAGAAAACTCAGAGTTCAAAATGTTAATATAAAATAACAAAAAGAATGTTTAAAATCACCTTAAGGGGCAAGAACAAGAAGTACAAAGTGAACCCAAAATAAATATAATACTAAAGATAAAGAAGAAATCAATGAAACAGAAAATGGAGATCAATAAAACAAAGTTTGTTTTGGGAAAATATCAATGAAATTGATAAATACTTAGCAACAATGATCATAAAAAAAGAGAAAACATTAACAGTATGAAGAAAAGAAGAGATTATCACAGATCCTATCATTAAAATAAAAAGATGGACACAGGAGGACTTCTGGCCAAAATGGAGGCAAAGGTAGATACACTGTGCCTCCTCACACAACAAAAAGAAGGACAACAACCAATTTAAAAACAAAAACAAACAGAACTGCCAGATAATCGAACTGTATGGAAGTCCAACAACCAAGGAGTTAAAGAAGAAACGTTCAATCAGACAGATAGGAGGTGTGGAGACGAGCAGCCTCACAGAGAGGGGGCAGAGAGGACTCATGGCAAGGCAGTGGCTGGCGGAGCAGGCAGTCCCACATTTGTGTGCGAATAAACCGGGAGGAATAACTGGGGAGTGAGACAGACCACACAACCCAGGGCTCCACCGTGGGTAAATAAAGCCTGAAAAACCTGACTGAAAAAACCTGTGGGGGTTGCAGTGGCAAGAGAAACTCTTAGCCTTATAGGAGAGTTTGTTGGAGAGACCCACAGGGTCCTAGAAGGTACACAAACCCACCAACCTGGGAATCAGCACCAGAAGGGCCCAATCTGCTTGTGGGTAGCAGGGGAAGTGACTGAAAGCTGGTTTAGAGCCCAGCAAGCAGCACTGTTCCTTTTCGGATCCCGGCCCTACGTATAGCACCACAATGCAATGACATAGGTAACCCTGCCCTGGCAAATACTTAAGGCTCTGCTCTTTACTACATAACAGGCACATCGAGACAAAAAAATGGCCCAAATGAAGTAACAGATCAAAGCTCCGGAAAAAATGTAACTAAGTGATAAGGAGATAAGCAGCCTATCAAATGCACAGTTCAAAACACTGATAATCAGGATGCTCAAAGAAATGGTTGAGTATGGTCGCAAAATAGAGGAAAGAGTGAAGGCTATGCAAAGTGAATTAAAGGAAAATTCACAAGTAACCAACAGTGACGGGAAGGAAACCAGGACTCAGATCAACAGTTTAGACATGAAGGAAGAAATAAACATTCAACTGGGACAGAAGAAACAAGAATTCATAAAAATTAGAAGAGGCTAAGGAACCTCCGGGACAACCTTAAACATTCCAACATCCGAATCATAGGGGTGTCAGAAGGAGAAGGAGAAGAAGAAGAGCAAGAAATTGAAAACTTATTTGAACAAATAATGGAGAACTTCCCTAATCTAGAAAAGGAAATAAGACTTCCAGGAAGTCCAGAAAGCTCAGAGAGTCCCAAAGAAGTTGGACCCAAGAAAGCACACACCAAGGCACATCATGATTACATTACCCAAGACGAACGATAAGGAGAGAATCTTAAAAGCAGCAAGAGGAGACAGTTACCTACAAAGGAGTCCCCATAAGACAATCAGCTGATTTCTCAAAAGAAACCTTGCAGGCAAGAAGGGCCTGGAAAGAAGTATTCCAAATCATGAAAGGTAAGGACCTACATCCAAGATTATTCTATCCAACAAAGCTATCACTGAGAATGTAAGGGCAGATAAAGTGCTTCCCAGGCAAGGTAAACCTAAATGAGTTCATCATCACCAAGCCCTTATATGAAATGTTAAAGGGACTTATCTGAGAAAAAGAAGATGATAAAAAATATGAACAGTAAAATGACAACAAACTCACAACTATCAACAAGTAAACCTAATAAAACAAAAACAAACTAAGTAAACAACTAGATCAGGAACAGAATTACAGAAACAGAGATCACATGGAGGGTTATCAGTGGAGAAGGGGTGGAGGGAGAATGGAGGAATAGGTACAGGGAATAAGTATAAATAGTAGGTACAAAATAGACACAGGGAGGTTAAGAACAGTATGGGAAATGTAGAAGCCAAAGAATTTATCTGTACCACCCTTGGACATGAACTATGGGGGTGGAGGATGTGGGCGGAATAGGCGGTGCAGGGTGGAGGGGAATAAAGGGGGACAAAATTGGACAAGTGTAATAGCATAATAAATAAAATATCTTATAATAAATTAATTAATTAATTTAAAAACTAAGATGGATCCAGTACAAAAAACTTTATGACAATACATTTTAAGATGCAGATTAAAAGTAAATTGTTCCCTAAAAAGGTTTTAACTGAGAAAACATTTGACTACCTTGGCATTAATAAAATTTGTTAAATGTTAAATATTAAACATAAAAAAATACAGTGAACAGCTCTGGTTGGTGTGGCTCAGTGAATTGACTGCTGGCCTATGAACAAAAGGGTCACAAATTTGATTCCCGGTCATGTGGCAGTGATTTCCACACGCGTGTAAACACGCAGTCCTAAGAATTTACACATTTTGAGCACAGCTCCGTGTGATTCCCATGTGAGCAAGTGTGGATCGTGTCTGTGGAATTGGAATTCTCTAATAGGAATTTGGCAAAGATGTATCTTAAAAAGTTCTGGCTTGCTGACCCCTGCATATTACCTTAACCTGGTCCTGCCTGCCACCGGACCTGAATTTACATCCTGATGCCCTGCTGTGAGTAATCCTATCTGTTCTGCTTAATCCCATGAATAATCAACCCAATGTAAATGTGTCTTAATGCCTCTAATAAAAGCCCCGGCTAAGCAACCCACGAGGTCTTTTTCCCGAAATGGAGGTGGTGGAAGAGACCCGTGTCTCCGGGTAAGATTCATTCATGCGATCGGGGCAGTCCCCCCACAGATTTTGCGGGTCGAAATCCGAGACACAGTCAGGGCACATGCCTGGGTTGCAGGCCAGGTCCCTGGTAGGGGGCACACAAGAGGCAACCACACATTGCTGTTTCTCTCCCTCTCTTTCTCCTTCCCCACCCCTCTCTAAAAATAAGTGAAATCTTTAAAAAACACAGTGAACAAAAATAAATATTAAAATAATTTGTTATTAACAAACTCCCACAAAGAAAACTTGTGACTCAGAAAGCTTGCTGAATTCAAACATTTAAAAAATACCAATCTTACATTAAAATCTTTCAGAAAAGAGGTATTTCTAATTTACTTTATAAGATTATATTTCTACCACTAAAAACTTACAAAAATTACAAGAAAATAAAACCATACATCAATATTTCTTATAAACATACATGCAAAATTGTTAACAAAATTTAATAGAATCTAGCAGTGTGTAAAAGGTTTATTATATGATGAATATGTAGGTTTATCCCATGTAGGATTTACTTAAAATTTAAAAAGCATTATAATTCATCATAGTAACAGAAAATAAATCATATTTTATCTCAATAGACAAATAAAACATGAAACATTCAGCACCTCTTCATGTCAAAAACTTCCAATGGAAGGGGAACCTTCTCAATTTTATAAAGGACATCAAAATAAACAGCTAAACCTTACTAAATGTTGACACTGCTTTTCTTGTAAGGTTGGGAGGAAGGTGAGCATATCTGTGCTCACCATTTGTATTCATCATTGTAGTGAAGGTCCCAATCTTGTTAACAATATGACAAAAAAAAAAAAATTAAAGCCATGTGGGATAGCTGAAGACAAGATGTGTATTGTTTTGGAACTGTATTGTAATTCCTTCTTATCTCCTTTTTAGAGTGGCTTCTTGTCCTGTGACTGCTTCTTGACCTTTTCTTTCTGCACTTGAGCACTGATATAATGCACCTCCAGATCATATGTAGGTTTGTACAACCTGGACATCTGCTGCCTTTGTCTGGGACCTTTTATAAGGAGCCTCAGACTAAAGGAAATGCGGTCTCTCTCACACTGACCTGTCGTCGTGGGTACACTCCCCTGCAATGTGAGTAACAGTATGCCCACATCTGCTAGTCCACCAGGTAGTTTTTTTCAGAATATCACAAACACTTAAGTAACTTCCAGGTTTGGAACTCCTGCTCTACAAGCCATAAGGATTTAAAGCAAGAACTTAACTATCTTTATTTCTAAAGGACATGATAGTCTATATAACAGAGAACATTAGCTCCTGTACTATATGCCTTTCTCAGTTCAGAGCCTGCAGTTAGTACACAGTTTGCAAAGTTTGTTGGAGAACCAAATTAGCAATATAACAAACTAATCCAAGTTAATGGTCAATGAGTTAAACTATTCTTGCTTTATTTAAATTATAAAATAAATATAATAGCAACCCCAAACAAATTATTTAGAGGATATAACTGCATATAGTAACATTTAGATCTGTACAAGTTAATCAGAGAAAACGGCACTTTTGTAGAAATAATGGCTACAAAAGATAACCTCCAAAAGCAAAATATTTACTAGTAAAGTTCAATATTTGATGTGTCAATTAGTTTTTACCATGTATAATTTTTATATGTAAAAGAACTGACCCATCTCAATATACTTTTAATAAAATATAATTCAAGTTAGATAAATAGGAAGTATGTAACTGTGGCTTTAGAATAATGAAATTAAATTGGTTTACTGGAATTTACTTAGTATAATTTCTTCCACATACTTTAATTTGGAGATTTAGAGTAGAGTAAGTAACTACAACTGGAGACATTAAGAGTTTTAGATTACAAATGCAATATAGAGATTTCATGTGAGAGTAACTGTACCTATATGGAAGACATCTGGGGTAAGTATCCGAGTCATTTCCCACATCAATATAGTTTACTTGCAAGGTACCATACTGAGTTTGCCTTATCTTCTTAAAGTGGAGGACTAAGATAACGGTCCTAACAGATGAACAGCTGTTAACTGCAGGTGAACAGCTGCACATCAGGCACTGGGTTTTTAATTCAGAATAGAGAGAAGGTGAGCAACAGAATTTCACAGGAATTTATCTTTAGACACCAGTAAAGAGCTGTAACTCAATGCCTGTGAATGTCTGTATTTGACCCGGCGTTATGGGAAGTTAAACAGTTACTGAACTGGCCTATCAAAGATTTCCTATGAAAAAAATAATTGATTCTGTGTATATATCTTTTGTTTGCATATTAAAACTTGCTTGTATCAGTCACATCTGCTGTCCTGCCTCACATCTTCTCAGTACACTTCCCCCACAGCCATTGCAAGGCAGCAAAATCTACCTGGCTGCACTGCATGTCTTTCGCATTGCTGTACTAAGGCTTTAACATGATGTGGTCAGGACACTTCTGAGAAGCTGATTATCAGGTTTGGGTGCTCAAAACTGCAAACGTGGGGGGAATTAACACCCCATGGGACAAGCCTTGACTTTGAGGAATGTGGATCATTCAACATTTTTATGTATGTATTTTGATAACATAAACATGTATTTCTCATAATATACATAGAAATAGAATTGCTGAGTCACAAGTGGTATGTATTTTTTAAACTCAATAAATACTGGCAAATGGGTTCTCATGGTGGTTATACCAATCTATCTTTGATCACCTGCACAAACTCATTCATATTTGATATTATTAATCCTTTAATTTTAGCCATTCTTGTGTGGGTATAGTATATCTAATTGTTGTGGTTTGTATTTTCCTGATGATACTTAACATATGCCTATTAGTCACTTAGGTACAGTCTTTTGTGAAGTATCAGTTCAAGTTTTTAGCTATTTAGGTGTGTGTGTGATGCGGGGAGGATGTCAGCCTTTTTCTTACTGATTTCAAGTTCTTTATAACGTCTGTATACTGGTGCTTTGTTGAATACATGTATTTTGAATATTTTCTACCAATCTCTGGTCTACTTTTTACTTTCTCAATCTTATTGTGTTGGAAAGTACTTTTTTTAACAGGATACAACTGATTAATATTGTTCTCTATTATTTATTTTTCCTCTAAATTCTCTCCTCCTTCTCTAAGGTCATGAAATATTCTCCTTAATATGTGGTACTCAGACTTAAGTGAGCATCAGCAGCATCTGGGAATTCAAAACAAAAAACAAAAACAAAAAAAAACCCAGATTTTTTGGACATACCCCCAGAGTTTCTAGTTCTTTAGGTCAGGAGAGAGGTTCAAGAATTTGCATTTTTTACAGCTTTCATATGATGCTGATTCCGGTGGACTGAGGATCACACTTTGAAAACAACTTTATGTTTGAGAGGCTTACCTTTTACACAGATACATTGGGTTGGCCAAAAAGTCCATTTAGTTTTTTTCCATGAAAGAAATACGTTTTTCACTTTCACCAACAACTTGATTGATTTGGATATTTTGAGTGTGTTGACGGTCTCCTGTTACTGGCTTCCAGTGGGAAAAGGGCAGGGGTTGCTGCTAAATATCTTCCCATGCATAAGACAGCCCATAGACAAAGATTTATTTGGCCAAAATGCCAATAGTACCAAGATATTTCACTAACCACTTTTTACACATTCAATCAGTCACAGTACCTTCACCATGTACTCACTGCACAATCTTTTTTGTGTGTTATAGGGAACAGGTCCACGTGGCAATGGTGAATATAGCTCAGCCCTGGTTTGGAAAACCGACAGGCACAAGGCAGTACACAGGAGCCAGGCCCACTCCCATTGGGACCTAGACCTGCTTATATCTAGGCTGCTCTGAAGCTTATTTTGCTAAAACTCCCTCACTCTGAGTTAAGGCAGCAAATGTTTAATGCATATCTTTGAAATAACTTCCGAAAGTTTGTGCTAAACCTCCCGGGACAGAGTGTAACCAGTTCAACCACTTTTCCCCTTGCATTTGCAACATCCTTTTCTTTGTTATTCTTAAGAAGTAATCAGCAACATCCTTTTCTTTGTTATCTGTAAAAAGTAATCACCTAAAGCAAACCTGAGCATAATGAGTAAGAACTTTCTTTGATGTAATGCTCCCAGAAACCAACACAAGCCTGTCCAAGCAAGGGTCGGGGTGCTCTCTCACTCAGAGAGTAGCCACGCCATCCCTTTTCTCCACAGGAATTCTGAGTTTGTGTGAATTTGTTCGTCCTCAACACTGTGGACACTTCTGGTCGAAACACACACCACTGGTCCAGTGTGTATTTCAGTTGTTTTTATTTTTCTTGAAATAACTACCTTCTCGAATTAGTAAAGCATAATACACTGAAAATATTGCATATTTTCTGCCATTTTCAATATTAAAATGGCTGTACAAAAACTCACCAATTTTAATTTTTTTTAAATGCACACTAATATGACAGCTTCGAAAATAAAATCAAACAAAATTGTTTCGAATAAAGTTCAAGACAACTAAGCACAACTAGAGCCACTGTACAGAAGAAAATAAACCAACTTTTCGGCCTATCCAATATAATATACCTGGACTTGATTTTTGTGTGTGGTATGAAATGGGGACAAAATATAATTTTTTTCAATGTTAATTAATTAATAACAATGATATGCAATATTATTAAGTTTTAATTAAATGTCTATATATACACTTATCTGTTGCTGCACTCCTTATTTTGTTCTATTCTTCAAGTCTATCCTTGTGTCAATGTAATACAGTAAAGTAACCTTAATTACTTTAGATTTAATAAATCTTGATAACTACTGGAGTAACTCTTCCTACTATGTTTTTTTTCCCTTCAAGTGCATCTTGTAGAAGAAGATGTGTTACTCCAGGCTCAATAAAGAAAAATCAGAATTATATGTTTTAGAAAACAGAGATGTCAATTTAAATATAAATCCTAGGGCAACAATTATTAATAAGAAAATAATTCACAAATACAGACTTTTTGGAAGGGTAATTTTCTGTTTCAAGTTTTCATATCTTTAAGATACCTCTGTTTAAAAAAAATTGAAAGTCAAGAGGGTTTTGAAAAGTAAAGAAGTAAGATTTTTAAACATGAAAATACCCAGTGTATAGGCTAAGTTTGATCTCCATAAAGTTTATATATTGAAGGACTAACCCCCAGTATCTCAATGTGTGACTGTATTTTGACATATGGCCTTTACAAGGTAATTAAAATCAGGCCCTAAGAATGAGCCCTAATCCAATCTGAATGGTATCCTTATAAGAAAATATTTGTACACACAGGTACCAGGGATGGGTGTGCACAAAGGAAATGTGATGTGAGCACACAGCAAGAAGATGGCTGTCTGCAAGCCAAAGAGAGAGGCCTCAGGAGAAACCAAACCTGCTGAAACCTTGATCTTAAACTTTTGTCCTGTAAAACCATAAGAAATAAATTTCTACTACTTGAGTCACTCAGTGTGTGGGTAATTATGGCAACCTTATACAACCAAAACATCTGGTGTTGGCAAAGTTTTCTTCTAGAAGATTAGTCATTAAGCAAAGTAGGAAAGCAAACAAACGTACTACAGGCATTGCAGGATAATAATTAAACATTTAGGCAGCATTTGAGGAACATATTAGGGAAAATCAAAGCCTTAAAATCGTTTTTATAGAGAATGTTCTTTAGGAGAACTTTGTATTGGGTAAACACATAGCGAAGAGTCTCTTCACCTTTCTATCTGATAATGAGAGGCTTGACAACATAAGTTAGAAAAAAATATTAAATACAATCAATACCAAAAGAGGAACCTGACAGATTTTTGAATTTTATCATTATCTAGTGATTGCTACAACAGGTGAGAACTACTGAGCTGTATAATCAATAAATGATCTCTAACTGTCCAAGAATTCTCATCAGTTTTTAAAATGAGGAGTTAGAAGGTTGTATCTAACACACAAGTATTGTGTGTTGGTGCTCATTATGTAGGGTTTAGTTTTAATCCTCTTGGTATGTTTACAAATTTCTGAAGTAAAAACCACTTGAATTATTCTCATGGATATACAGTCTCACTGACGTGGTCTAACATCATTATTGCAACCAATATTCTGGTGCTCAGATTGAGGAAGGCCATTTAAGTAGTGCAAATACAGATAAAAGAGATTTAATTGTGGCTCATTCAATCCCTGTACTTTCCTTCACATGAGAATTATCATTGTCTACATATATGGTTTATTTACCGTATTTTTCGGACCATAAGATGCACCTAGGTTATAGAGGAGAAAAATAGGAAAAACACATTTGAAGCAAAAAAATGTGGTAAACTATTTAATAACATGAATAACATCATATTTCACCAATGTAAATGTAAACAGCCAGGTAAGCTACATTTGAACTATAAGACGCACCCCCATTTCCCTCCCAAATTGGGGGGGGGAAGTGCCTCTTATAGTCTGAAAAATACGGTACTTATTTATTTCCCTACAGTTTGACCTATTATTTCTATCCTCTCTAATGTTAATGTGTAGTACAGTCCTTGGTATTTAGTATACATTGATTATCTTATCTGGGAAGCACTTTATCTGCCCTTCCGTTCTAAGTGATATCTTTGCTGGATAGAGTAATCTTGGATGTAGGTCCTTGCCTTTCATCACTTTGAATACTTCTTTCCAGCCTCTTCTTGCCTGCAAGGTTTCTTATTAGAAATCAGCTGATAGTCTTATGGGGACTCCTTTGTAGGTAACTGTCTCCTCTTGCTGCTTTTAAGATTCTCTCCTTATCTTTCGTCTTGGGTAATGTAATCATGATGTGCCTTGGTGTGTGCTTTTTTGGGTCCAACTTCTCTGAAGCTCTCTGAGCTTCCTGGACTTCCTGGAGGTCTATTTCCTTTGCCAGATTAGGGAAGTTCTCCTTCATTGTTTTTTTCAAGTAAGTTTTCAATTTCTTGCTCTTCTTCTTCTCCTTCTGGCACCCCTATGATTCAGATGTTGGAACGTTTAAGGTTGTCCTGGAGCTTCCTAAGCCTCTTCTCATTTATTTGAATTCTTGACTCCTCATTCTGTTCCAGTTAAATGTTTATTTCTTCTTTCATGTCTAAACTGTTGATTCAGTCCTCATCTCCTTCCTGTCACTGTTGGTTATTTGTGAATTTTCCTTTAATTCACTTTTCATAACCATCACTCTTTCCTCTATTTTCCAACCATACACAACCATTTCTGTGACCATCCTGATTACCAATGTTTTGAACTGTGCATCTGATAGGCTGGTTATCTTCTCATCGCTTAGTTATATTTTTTCTGGAGCTTTGATCTGTTCTTTCATTTGGGCCATTTTTTGGTCTCGATGTGCCTGTTACATAGTAAAGGGTGGAGCCTTAAGTATTTGCCAGGGCAGGGCTACCCATGTAGCTACATTGTGGTGCTGTATGTGGTGGAAGAATCTGAGAGGAGACAATGCTGCTTGCTCCGTTCTCTCGGCTTTCAGTCACCTCCCCTGCTACCCACAAGCAAATTGGGCCCTTCTGGTGCTGATTCCCAGGTTGGTGGGTTTGTGTACCTTCTAGGACCCTGTGGGTCTCTCCAACGAACTCTCCTGTGATGCTGGGAGTTTCTCCTGCCACTGCAACTCCAATAGGTTTTTTCAGTCAGGGTTTTCAGGCTTTATTTCCCCATGCTGGAGCCCTGGGTTGTGTGGTCTGTCTCACTCCCCAGTTGTTCCTCCTGGTTTATCTGCACGCAAATGTGGTACCTCCTGCCACTGTCTTGCCACAAGTCCTCTCTGCCCCAGCTGCCCACCTCCACTCCTCCTATCCATCTGGATGAATGTTTCTTCTTGAACTCCTTGGTTGTCGGACTCCCATACAGTTAGATTTTCTGGAAGTTCTGGTTGTTTTTGTTTTTAAATTGGTGGTTGTCCTTCTTTTTGTTGTGTGAGGAGGCACAGTGTATCTACCTATGCCTCCATTTTGGCTGGGAGTCAATGTGTTATATATTCTAAAGAAATTGCTATTCAGCTTATGTTGGCTTTTTAGTCTTCATAACTCCTCATTTCTTTTTTACATATTCAACAGCTCCTTAACTTTGTTATTTTAGGATCACACATGTAAAATATTTTTGGACTCTAATCTCAGACTTGTAATTAGTAATTCTTAAGGAGAGAGGGAAAGAAAGAGGGAGAGTGAGAGGGAAGGAAGGAGGGAAAGAAAGAAAGAGAAAAAGAAAGAAAGAATGAGAGAGAAAGAACAAAAGACAGAGAGAGAAAAAGAACGAGAGAGAATGAGTAAGAGAAAGAACAAGAGAGAAAAAGAACAAGAGACAAAGAGAAAGAACAAGAGACAAAGAGAGAGAGAAAGAACAAAATGAAAGAGGAAGAAAGAATGAGAAAGAGAAAGAAAGAACAAGAAAGAGAAAAAGAGAAAGATTGAGAAAGAACAAAAGAGAGTGAAAGAACGAGAGTGAAAGAGAAAGAAAGAATAAGAACGAGAAAGAACAAAAGAGAAAGAGAGTGAAAGAACGAGAGCGAAAGAGAAAGAATGAGAAAGAGAAAGAAAGAACGAGAGAGTGAAAGAAAGAGAGAGAGAGAGAGAGAAAGAAAGCCCGCAGTCAGTAAATAGCAAGATAGACACGCTTCCTCCCCTGTACAATTAGGTGAATTTTTTCCTTTTAGTTTATCTTATCACTGAGATGAGAGTGTAGCAGAAGAGTCAGCTGCAACCTTCACCTTGTTTGCCTGGTATCAGGGCCTTATCTCCTGATCCCAGTGACCACAATAGCCAAACTGCAAGGAACCCATACAATGCTTTAATACCTAAATATCAGATCCTGTTTGACTCTTGGTTCCCCTTTACTGTTTTGTTTCTTTAGTTCACTGTGAAAGCTGCTCTGCATTTAAAAATAATTAAAATACATCTTTTATCTTGTATGTCTGGGAGTTTGTATTATATGCTGTCAACTGATGGTTGTTAGTGCCAAATGAACATTAACAGGAATTCTAGATTTCAGATGTGTTAAATAACTTTATTCAGTGCAAAACCACTCAACTGTGATACAGCACAGCTATGAAAACAGCAAGGCTGTGAAGAGACCCTGGATCAAGGCCCCTTCTTCAGCTAGACAGCTCTGCTCTGCTCTGGCCTGCTCCACCCTGCACTGCTTGCTCTGCTCCACTCGGCTCCATCAAGATGTCTTTAGTGTTTCAGGTCCAGATGGGGACACACTCTTCAGCCTTCATTGGAAAGGGAAACTGTGCTCCGCTGAGCCACAGGGGAGCTGACTAATGTAGACAAAAGTCCCTGCCTTGGTTCCTGACTGCTCTGTCCTAATGAAAATCTTTGAAGTTAGACTGGTTCAAAAGGCACTGTTCTGACTAGTCAGAATGAAGCTACTCTGATTGGTTGGTGAAGATGTTGATGGGGCTACAGCTGTTCGTCTCCAGTTGGATGGGGCAAGTCACACAGTCCTATTAGGTGAAACAGAACTCTAAAAACTACTTTGGAAGAGCTAGCTCAGAGGAGAAACAAAGTGCAAAATAGTGGTTCAATGAAGGAGGCAGGCAGCTCAATGAAGGCTTCTCCTTGAAATGCAGTTTGCACAAAAGGCCCTTGCTTAGAAATAGCTGCTACACTGTTTTTTGTTTATTTTTAAAATATAAGCCCAGTTGGGCCACCAGAATCCCTTGTTAGTAGGTATGTTCTTTCTCAGGGTTCACAATGGCTTTTCAAGTTATGTTGTGTGCCACTGTTTCAGAAATAAATCTGTAGCTGTGTTTTACACATTATATACAGGAATATAAGGGTCATATAATGAAACAATGCTTTAGGTTTGAAAGTGAGTCAGGAAGACTGCGATTATATTGAATTAATAGGGAATATGAGAAAATGGAAAGGAGGTTAGGAGCTGTGCTGGAGGCTAAAAGGAGAATGACTGCTGAGACATAGAGAAGTGAGAAATATGGAGGCACCAAGATATGGAAACAACTCGACTGCTCATCAATAGACAAGTGGATACAAATTTTGTGATACGCATATACAATGGAATATTACTTGGCCATAAAAAAAAACAATGAAATCTTACCATTTATGAAATCATGGGTAGAGCTAGAAGGTATTGTGCTAAATGAAAAAAGTCAGTCAGAAAAAGAAAAACATCGCCTGATTTCACTTATATCTGGAATCTATACAACAAACTAAACAAACAAAATCGAAACAAACTCATAGAGAGAAGAGACTGATGGTTGCGGGGAATGGGCAAGAAATGGGGGAGTGGGCGAAAAAAGTGAAGAGATTCAGAAGTACAAATTGATAGTTAAAAAATAGTCATAGGAATGTAAAGTACAACATAAGGAATAGAGTCAATAACACTGTAGTAACTATGTATGGTGACAGGTGGGTACTGAAAATATCAGAGGGAATACTTGGTAAAGACACTATTTTCTAACCACTATGCTGTACACCTAAAACTAATACTGAATGTAAACTGTAACTGAAAAATAAAGTTTAAAAAAGGGAGAGTAAAGCAGAGTGGGAAGAAAACACACAGATGGGAAGAAGGGGAGCCCAGTAAGACATATAGAATTCTAGAGCCAAAGGTGATAGTATTAGAAAACATTTATTTCTTTCAACCCAGTTATTTTACAGATAAGAAAACCAAAACCAGAATGCTGATATGTTTTTTTCAATGCATTGCATCCAGATAGCAGGTGTCTCATCCAGGAATTTATCTTGACTCTCAATCCTAATGTAACAGGGTAAGTCAGGCCACATAGCTGGGGAGCAGGAGAGACCCCAATTGGGGGGAGCCCCCATGCAGCACAGAGGCCGCACCTGCCAGAAGACAGGGGTCTGGAGAGACCCCGAGGCAATGGATGAAAACAGTAGAAGGTGAGAGCCTGCCCTCCCTGAAAGGTCAGCAAGAGTAGGTTGCCTTGGGCAAGTTTAAAGCAGCCCTGCGCAAACCAGCAGCTCAGCACGACCCAGCAGGAGGAGGGACAGAGAGGGATCTGGGAATTAATGGAAGAACCTCCATTTCTCCAGAGGGAGCCGGGGAATGCTAAGGGCTACAAATTAGAGCAGCAACTTGCCAGAGTCTGGTGCCTTCCAGGAGAGGGGAGGGACTGCAGAAGGTGGATGCTGCCGAGGCAACAGTAAACAGTGTACACACTGTGAGTGACCCAGTTGGAGGAAGCTTGTACTGAGACTGCACAGGGCCAAAAAGGTAAAAATGCATGTGTATGATGGAGGTCAGCAAGCTACAGCAGGGTGCAGGACATACCCCACCCTGGGCTGAGACCTGGTGCTCCTACACATGACTGGAGATCTTGCCCCCTTATGAACAGAGTGGCCAAAAGACATGCAAAGACAAACATGGCCGACATCGGCCCACATTGTTGCAAGGCTGGACACTTCCATCGCCCAGGGAGTTTTGGGCACGGGCTTTAAAAACAGAAGCCAGGGAGAAGCTTGCTCTCTTGGTCTTTTTGCTTTCCCCTACCCTGGTTGGAGTAGAACACAGGAGAGCTCGCAAGACCAGAAGATACTGAGCTGTTTGGGGCTTAGGCTTCACACAGTAAAAGCAAGCTCACAGAGCCAGGGTGGATGTGTGCCTCCCGAGGTGCTAGCCCTTGGGACACTGTGACCCAGTGCAGCGCACCTCACCAGTCCTGGACCACATTCTCTAGCCATGAGAGCAGTGTGTGGAGGCTGGGAACAGCACATGGAGGCATAAGCTGGGAAATTTCCTCGGCCTGAGTGGCACAGGCAGCCTTGAGCACCAGGGCCCCATGGATGGAGCTTCCCCTGCATAACTGTCCAGAGTGATTTGGCAGCACACCCCATACCCCAGGAGAGAGAGAGAGCAGCAGGAAGTGATGGTTATACTGAAACCCACAAGTGTACACACACCAGACAGAATGAGCATGAGGACGGAAACCCCTTTGTTTAGTCATCTCAAGCTCCAAAAGGATAAGCAATAATGGTGAACCTCTGGTCATGGATTTGGTTTTTAGCCTTTTTTGGGAGCAAGGGAATTTCTGTGCTTTGCAGAAGAGGAGGGCTGGAAGCAGGAATGCTCCCAGGCCCCTCAAATTGGGGACCCTGTTGATAAAAATCTCTCTCCTTCCCCACAAATCTTCCCATTATGCTTACACACTGCAGCAAATGGATACACCTCAGGCTTCCTAGTACACTAAGATCCTTTCAGTGCAAGACATTGGCTGTGAAAAGCAAGAAGCACTAACATCAGATACACAAAGAGATGATGGATGCCAGAAAGAGAACAGAAAAGCTTTAAATCAAGTGGGAGGAAAAAGAAGCTCTGTGCTCTGGCTGGTGTGGCTTAGTGGATTGAGTACTGGCCTATGACCCAAAGGGTTGCCAGTTGCATTCCCAGTAAGGGACGCAAGAGAGGCAACCACACATTGATGTTTCTCTCCCCCTTTCTTCCTCCCTTCCCCTCTCTAAAACTAAAGAAATAAAATCTTTAAAAAAATAAATAATAAAAATGTTTTTACAAAAAAGGTACAGGATTATAAGAGGCAGTGGATTCCTCTAGCAGGGAAGTGAAGGTTACTGCTTGCGGATGGGGGAATTCAGATGAGTAAGTGACACTGTGTGGGAAGGGAGCTCACATCTGGGTTCTGAAGAGCTTTACTGAGAATTCAAGAGCTCTGATGATGTTTTAGAAAGCACCACATAACAGCTGTTAGAAAGAACATGAGTATGCTTGCAGCCTGAGCACCAATGGATCAAAAGGAGGGATCTCCAGGGAGTTCTAAAGACATAGTGGAAATGATGGACTTCCCTAGGGTAGCTAGTTACCCTGCCTGGTTGAGTTCTAATCAGGATATATCACATTTATCTAAGTTCTCTCCTTGGGGTTTTTCGGGGAATACATGATTCTTACTGACCTGAAAAGAGAACTTCTTCTCTACTGGTTCTGGTTTCCTTCCCTCACCCATTTTGTATCGTAATTGTCTTCCAGTTCTGCTCTCCCACTTTTCAGTATTCCTCAGCCAGTTCTTCTTTTTCCTCCTTCATATCTTATTCTTTATCCACCATAGCCAAGCGCACACTCAGGAGTGGAGCTGGCTGAGAAAGCTCAAAATCCCCAATGAGACCATGACTCAAGTACCAGTTGCTTCACGGAATGATCAGGATCAATTCTGCCAACAAAAGCTGAGCTGAAGAAACTCATGGTTCTGCAGCAGTCCGCCTTCCTCCTCTCTTTCAGCTTCTTCTTCTTCCCCTCCTGTTCCTCTCCTCTCCCTCTTCCTCCTGCATCTTTTATTTCTCTGACCAGTTACCAACACTTTGGTCCAGAACTTCATTTCTTATTTAGTTAACCCTCTTCTTCTTTCTACCCAAACGAAATCTGCCTCTTCTTTGCTTTCCCCACTAGGCACTCAAGGATACAATCACTGGCAGCTACATAATAAGGGGGGGAGGGGGTAGCGCGGAGTGGCGCTCAGTGCAAAATGTAAATGCGGGGCTTCATACTTAAAAAGCAGAAACAGCATGTTTAAAGGTACTAAAATACAAAACCTTTTCCTTTATTTTGAACTCTCTTCCCCTCTCTCTTTTGACCTGTAAAAAGTGACAAAAACATGTGAACTAAAATGTGGTTCAAAGGAAAGTAACATCACAGGATGATCTGATCAATTCCTAACTGGGCAAGTCATGAACAGTATTCATGCCCCAGGCACATAACTTCTTTAGTAAAAGGTTTCTTTTTGCCTTAAACAAGTCCTATCTACTGTTCCTGTGCACCTAGGTTAAGAGTCCTTTGAAATACCAGAGTAATCCACTTTTTTAAGATTCTTCAAAAGTATAACCACCTTCCTTCCAGGTGAGACAGGATATTAAGAAGCTAGGAAAATTCCTTGCAAGCAGAATAGGGAAACTGAGACAGAGAGCTGAACAAACTGGCTTAGCAATTTACAGCCAAACACAAAAGGTCACCTCCCTAGAGGTAATATCTAGGCCTCAGCTGTGTTTTAGCTCCAGGCCCAGAAAAGCAGCAAAACCAGATGGGTGATACCAGAACTAACTCCAATGGCTAAAGACCCTTTGCCCTGTCACTGACCAATCAGTGGAGACCATCACCCTGAAAGGGCACACCTGGAAAACTGATGAATATCCCACTCAAACCTTCCTGAGACCTCCCCTAGATTCCCGCCTGCCAGAGAATTTGATAAAAGCCTCAAGGCAAAGGACCAACCACAGTTAAAAAGAGGTATATGACGCAACTGTGAGGTAAGGTACATAGGGGCTTCAAAAGATCACTGCAGGGTAATGAGATGTTCAGTTTAAGAAAAGTTATTTCTGGTGATAGCTTATAATGGGCAAGACCCCGAATTTTAATTCTTTGAGGGAGAGGTAAAAGTTTCTAATAAGCCTGCAAAGTCTTAATTGCCTTCCACTCAAAATAATTCAAATGCTAAAGTCATACATTTTGGGGAGTCCTGTTTGTAACCCCTACAATAACAAAACAGCGATTTAGCATGTTAGCACCAACAGAAATGTCTTTTTTGTATTTATGCAATTATCCCATTCTTTTCTCATATAATTTGCTTGCCCTCACCCTATAATCTGAACACCATTTAAGTTTCTGCTTGAATTTGTGCTTCCCGGAATTGCAATTCTGTGATTCCAAATAAACACTTACTGCCTCTCATTTTGGCTTTTTAGGGTTAAGATAATCTTAACTTTTTCCCAAAATATTTCCTTTCTTAAATTAGCCCTTTATAATTTGTTTACTTGTACAAAGAAATAACAAAATAATAGCCAAAGCCCATTTATCTACAAGTTATAAAGAAAAATAAAATTTTAAGACCCTTTTAACCATTATAAGAAGCGTGAAACAGGAGAGTGGGCATGCCCAGCAAAGACCAGCTTATGATGATAGAAGCATGAAAAATAAAGTAGGGCCAATTAAGAAAGAAATCTTGGATAAATAACTCCAGAATACTCTGCTGATTTTATTTTCCACAAATTATCACTATTTTTTTTTATAACCTGAAGAGGTCGCAAACTCTTTTCTTAAATATGGTTACATACATCAGGTGATGGGTCAAGGTCATGACTAGATAAACACTGTATGTGACCAATGAAATGGTATGCCATAACATTTAAGCTGTCAGTTTGGTTATAACACGTGTTTCGTAACGGTGTGATATATACTAAACTGTATCTGAGAGATATCGCCAACTCTGAAGTTATTATTGGTATAGCTTCCCTGCCCCGCCACCACCGTGAACTTT
>PVJI01024751.1:0-21466 GCA_004026765.1 Micronycteris hirsuta
AGGACCAATCAGTAAGACCCACGACTCCACCGAGCTTCTCCAGCAACGCCCCTCAGCCAACCAGTATATACACCCGCGATCCTTAAATAAAATTTGCAGCTTGATCAGAATCTTGTCTTGCTGCCATTCTTCGCGCCTCCTGTCCCTCTCACTCTTTCACTAACAGGTCTACCCCAGTTGACTGCCCTGCTGGTCGGGGCAAATTACCACGTGGTGACTTAAAACAACACAGATTTATTCTGTCCCATTTCTAAAGGCCAGAAGTCCCAAATCAATCAGGCTTGGTTCCTTCTTGGAGGCTCAAATTATATTTGGTTCCATGCCTCCCTCTTAGCCGCTTGGCAGACTTTGGCTGGTGGCAGCATGTCTCCAATCTTTGAATCCGTGGTCATACGGCATTTCCTTGTGTGTCTGTATCCAAATTTTCCTCTTATGACATCAGTTTTTGGATTAGAGCCCACCTGAATCCAGTATGATCTCATCTTAATGTGATTATATCTGCCAAGGCTCTATTTCCAAATAGGCTCAAGTTCATAGGTAACAAGGGACAGGACTTGAACATATTTTTTGGGAGGGGAGAACTCATTCAATCCACAACAATTATGAAAATAAATTAAAAGACAATTAGAAAAGTAAAATGCAGCAAATCTTGTTGTTATTCTTTGAATGACAGCTGTGAAAATTTCCTACGCTTACCAAGAGCCACAACTTTTTCAAATACAGAAAAACTGGTTTAAAAATACTTAAATTAGTGAGAAATGGAATAACGAATGCTCTTACCTCTCTTAAACTCCTAATTAATGCATGCGAGTAGAAAAAGAGTGGCAACCGAAAGTAGTGCTCTATGTGGCACAGCAAACAGAGAAATCATGTAAACGCAAGTATGAAAAAATCAGCTCTGTTTCAAAATGATAACCAAAGTTTGTCTCTTGCTTCATCTCATTTTAAGGTGACAAATCTCATCGAAGGGAAAATAGTATTTGAGAATGAACTTTTGCCTTCATAATTCTTTAATTCCTTTTTTCTTTTTTAAACTATGGAATCTTCCAAAGTAGAAATTAATGCTATATCACATAAGCATTCCTATTTTGCTCTGTTTCATGCATGTATTGTACTAAAGTGAGAAGCATCAGAGAACTTAAATTCATCTAAAAAATGAAACATAGCCCTGGCTGGTGTAGCTCAGTGGATTAAGTGCAGGCTGGAAACCAAAGGGTCCCGGTTCGATTCCCAGTCAGGGCACATGCCTGGGTTGTGGGCCAGGTCCCCCGTGAGGGCCATGTGAGAGGCAACCATACATTGCTGTCTCTCCCTCTGTTTCTCCCTCCCTTCTCCTCTCTCTAAAAATAAATAAATAAAATCTTTAAAAAAAATGAAACATAAATTTTAATTGAACCTAGCAGAACATTCCTGCTTCATCCTGACATGTCTGGAACACATGCTCAGCTCCATTGTCCCTGCTGGGTTTTTTTTCAGCTTTGAATGAAGTGTGGATACCGTGAAGCAGGAAAAAAGGCATGTTTGCAAATGAAAGGAATCCAGCTACTTTCATTAAATTCCTCTAAATTAATATCTTATACTATATTGGGGGGAACTTCAAAAGAAGACATTTCAGGAAGGGAAAGGCAATGCTTTTAATGAAAATTCCAGGAAACTAGAGGGATGTCAGGCCTGCTTCACTGAGCACTTGTAAACATGCATATATAGTAAATGATTTAGATTAAAACTAATAGCAGTATCACATAATTGAAAACAAGGCCAAGAGAGGGTTTAGGGTTAAGGTTAGCTTGTCATTTCAATGTCATAACTTGACATTGTTGTACAGGTCCATTCAAAGATTATTGAGTGATCTAGGGGGTGTGTATGTCTGTTTGACTCACTATTATTGATTAAGGTCTTAGAATGTTAACTTGTGGGTCTTGTCTGAAACAGGCAAATAACTTCTGTCAGGTAAAAAAATCATTGTATGTTGTGGTTTGGTTGCCCTGAAGTGCGTTAACCAGCCATACACCCAGCACTCCAAATACCCAGGCCCTCAAAGTGCTCTGACCCAGCTTCACCATCTTCCTGTTTCCCGTGTTAGTGACTTAAGAACTCTTAAACCTATATTTATTGTCTTATTTTATTTTTGCATGAGAGTCATTCAGAAAAATATTTTGAATATATACTTTGACACATTTTTTAACTTTTATCTGTATCTTTGTTTTGGCAGTAGAATGTAAGAAGTTGTTTGTCAAACTGCCAATTGTGTGTTTTCTTGGGTCCAACCCTTGTTGGTCCTGAGAGGAGGCCACGAACAAATCTCCACACTGCTTTGTTCTTATATGTGGGTAGAATCATGTAAGATGCTAGAATAAAATACCTCATTTGCTATTATCTTGTGCTTATTTGTAAGTGAAATTCTGTAATGATTGCTTTAAAATAGCTTTTGTATCAATATAAGAAGACTAGTAGATGAATGTTAATATCAAATAATTGAGTCCAATTTCTAAGGCACTTGGAATGGCCTGAACAGCTGTGAAAGAGGTATTTAAAGCCAGTTCTCAAAACCAACCAATATGCTGTCCTGTATTTGGATTGGGGGTGCTAAAAGGGGAAGGAATACTGAGACGGCACAACCCTAAGAAAGGAAAAGTCAACTCTATGGAAAGTTCAGGGGCTGTTGTGGCTAAGTGTCCAGAATTTGGCATGTAGAGAGCTGTGATTAAATTACTTCCACGAGCTGCAGAAAGACCTATTTTCATTGTCACTCACACCAAGATGGTTACGCAACACCACCAATGCAACAGAAGGTTGTTGGTGCTCCCCTGGGTGAAGAAATTATCCTGTGGACTGAGTCACTTGCTACTCAAATTCATGGCTGTGCTGCCTTCTGTCTTCTAACTTTACTGCCATCCAGCTGGGTCCCAATTATCACTTCAGAAATAAGAGTTTAAATGTCCTCCCAGTGGGACTGTCCCCACACTTACTACAAGATTTGCTGTTACATAAACCCCTATCCTCCTTCTTCTGTTTTCTGCCCCCTTTTGCTAAATGCAATGATTTTCTTGGTCGAGCTATTTTTTAAAAATAGCCTCAAAGGAGACAGTTCTTCTCTTTCAAGTGAGGCAAAATCTGTGGGGCTTTTTAAGGAAAACCATAGAATCAGTTCCCAATTCAATATGGAAATGAGACAGACCTGCTTAGTTTATTAGAAAAACAGGAATTTCCAATATTAGTAAAGCTATCTGGCAGCATATCTGATATGGGGTGAATTTGAAAGTTAGGTGAGACACACTCTGAGTTAAATCTTGCCCCTTTATTTGAATTTTCTGTAGTTACTCCTTTACCTCACTCAAATGAGGGCTTATTGGAACTAAAGTATGACTCTTTTGTCCTCAAAATCCACCAACTCATCCCTAATTTCAAATGTGCTCCTCCCCATAATCTGCGCCTGCCCCATTTGGCAATTCTTCAAATAAACACTGAGACCAGTGACAATACAGAGTGGCCTCCTGGAAAATGGTGTCCTCTGGAGAGCAGAGCAGGTATCTCTGCTCACAGAGCTTCTCAGGCTTGAATGTTTGTACATGGCACCTGCAGCCCGAGAGCCTGCATTTCTAACCAGCTCCCAGGTCACGCTGCTGCTGCTGGTCGGGGAGCATCTGTGAGCACAGCTGCTCTAAGGTATGCCTCCACTTTCAGGGCAGCGGCCTCATGACCTAGGTCAAAGCAAAGAGCATCCTCTCTACACTACAGAAGAAACGCTATCATCTTTGTCAGCCAGGTTGGCCCTTTAATATTCTTCACCTGCTATGCCCAGTATTATAGCCACTTTTAAAGGTAGCTCTTGAAATATAAGTTTAATTTTATTAAAGTTCAACAAGACTAAAAATAGTTTGGGTTTTTTGTTTTTGATTCCAGAAGGAGAGGAAGGGGGAGAGAGAGAAAGAAAGATCAATGTGAGAGAAATGATTGCATGCCTCCTGTATGTGCCCCGACTGGGTGGGGGGTGGGCTGAACCTGCAACCTAGGTATGTTCCCTGACCTGGAAAAACTTGCAACCTTTCAGTTTGTGGGACGATGCCCCAACCAACTGAGCCACACCAGACATGGCACGAGACTAACAATTTTATTCCTAGGTACTTGAGCCCCTTTCAAGTGCTCAACAGCCATGTGTTCCTAATGTCTGCTGTTCTATAGGAATTCCAAAAGTCTCTTTTTCTAGTCAAAGCTGCCAGTTCAAGGCCCATCCACAAATTTGAGTAGCAAAGACCTGCAGGGCACACTGTATTTGTTTTTGGATCTGCACAATGAAATATCCCAAATGGTCTTCCATGAGCCATGGCTCTGAACCATGGTAGAGACATCTGGGCAGCCCGAAACAGATAAACAGATAATACAAATCAGAATTATTGGGGGTGGGGCAGCATTTGAGACGGGACCTCTTTACTTTCCAGAGTACTAAATCACAGCTTTAACTGTCAGAAGAAACCATGAAGCATGACATTGATTTCCCTGATGGGGTGCAGGGGAAAGCTCGCCCCTGGTTCTAAGAGGCTTTCTTGTTGCAGACTTCATGTGTATATATAAATTGTGAAACTTTCTGTTTAGCCAGTCAACCCATGTCAAAGGCATAATTCCTTTCTGAAACAAATACTAAAATGGAGTTAAAATCTAAAATTGTAGTAGATTCCTTTTGAGAGCAATACAATTCTGTTACTATGTTCATCCAAGGCACATTCAGAATCAATGACTCCAATTAATTTATTTGCCTTATCTATAACAGATTAACCTCATTTATAGCAGATTTGCCTCATTTATAAAAGAGAAGTGAATTTCTTGGTATGAATCTCATCTATTCAAACTTCTAGTTTTTCCTCCTAAGATAGGTCCTTAGTTAACAGTTAGGCAACATATTAAATTCTACCTAGAAGCGTAAAGTGGCTGCCTCTATCACTGAGGGGTCTTAGAAATAGAAAGAAATACCTTGCATCTAATTGTAACATGTTATAGTGGGTTTCACAATAGCATTGCCACCTGAGGGCTTGTTTCTTGGTTGGAGAAACCACCTCCAGGAAGAGAGATTTAGGGAGGGATGTATAACATATCATTGCCTTTGGGCTGACCAACCCTACACTGGCATAGGACAAGCATACAATATTTCTGGAAAAGAAGAATTTCCCTTCCTCCTGTCTTCCTGCCTCCCTGCTGGATTATGCATACCAATGTCTAATTCCACTCATGACTCTACGTAAAATTTTTAGTAGATATAAAAATGTGACTTTTACTGTGTCATTTTTTAGCACATTGTGTCCCCTGAGGTTCTTATGGATAAGCCAAGAGCCCAAGCCACAGTTAGGGTCCAGCCATAGGCACAAATCAGGCTGATACCTGACTCTCAGCTGGGGTTAGCAATCATTTTCCACATGCAAGCTGACCAGGGCCACCACCTGTCAATGGAGTTTTTTGAGTCCCAGAACGAACATGAGGCTGGGGTGTTCTGCTCTTGTTTCTTAGGCAAGACCATAGTGCAGGCACGTGCAATTGTCTGAAGCACTTTTGCTATAAAACCCAACTTTTATTTTGTTTCTGAGCCATGATATCTTTGTTGGATGTATTTGCATCAAAATAACATTTTTAGATTAGAAAGTTAGCTATATATGTTACAGAACAGACCCGGGGGTGGGGGTCTGGTGAACGATATACTATTACCAAATGGACCTACCCTTGTGCTCCGGGGGTCCCCCCTTCCCATACTAGGTTCACTTTGCCTGCTGCCAGGGAAAGATGTCTCTCAATGCAGAGACTGGTGAAAAGGAATGGGATTATTTATTGAAAAAGTTATACAGACTTAGAGTAATGACTTAATGTCTTCATTAAAAATACTAAAATCCTTTAGAATACCCACAAACTCACAGTCCTTCCTTTCTCCTTTGCCAAGTCCTGGGTACCATATCTCAGGAAAAGAAGTAGAAGTCCATGGTTCAGGCAGCCCCTGGGTTCTGGCACCATCTGTGGTGTTGCAGCCGTGATCTCGTTAATCCAAAACCATGTGACACCTTCTTGTGGCCCACTGGCAGGAATCCTTTCACTTCTTTTCTTCCAGGTAAAGTCTCTCCTGCTTCCTAAGCCACGTGGAAGAAAGGGAGCACCCTAAAGCTGCCCAGTCCCAAGTTTCACCAAAGCTGCATGGTCCCAAAAAGCCCCAGCATGGCTGCCACGCCTAAGTTTTAAATCCCAGTGCCAATCTTCCTTCGCAGCCCCGTTTCTGATTCCTCCCACAATCAATTACACCTGCCAGCATTCCCATATTCTTCCAGCTTTACTAGGCGGCCATAGTAAGTCCAGGCAGGCATGACCCCATGGCGTGGAGCCAATCATCTCCAAGCTCTTATGCAGGTGCTGTAATCGGGGAGAGTTGCCTCCTAGTTGCATCATGGGTTGAAGTCACTCCCTGGCTCAAAGCATGGCCACAGCTATTTAACATATCTATGAAACCAGTTAAAGGTTATAGATATGTTAAATGAGAATTCTAGAAGTTATCTGCAAAAATGCTGCTATTCAAAACAACTCTCAATGGCTCTGCTCCATGCGTCCCATCCCCCAATTCAGATTTGTGGGGGTGAGGACACCCTATATATTTTTCTAATATTTCCTGGACACCCTGAGTTCTGGGTCCCATTACAAATCCCCACTTGGGGCCCCCCTTGGCTGCACTCTGTTAC
Source organism: Micronycteris hirsuta (assembly GCA_004026765.1). Lineage (NCBI taxonomy): Eukaryota > Metazoa > Chordata > Mammalia > Chiroptera > Phyllostomidae > Micronycteris > Micronycteris hirsuta. The sequence goes on from PVJI01024751.1 coordinate 6,708, forward strand.
ATATATGGTTGTCATGTGAAAATAGGAGTTCATGTGCAGAAAATTTCTCCTATATTCACTGTTAATTTCTCTTACTATAGAACTACATCTTTTTCACCTTGAATGAAATTGGTGGTGGTCTGCTCCCATCTTTACTGAGCTAATATTCCACCCAGAATCTTGGCTTTCCTGCATCTTTATCTTAAACCATTTATTTTGATCTGATTCAGTTTTAATTTAAAAGTTGTTTTTGACTGGGAGAAGACATGCAGGATGATAGAGAATGTAGATAATGAAGAGTTGACCATATATCTTTTCCTACTTTCAACAGTCATAGATCTCAGTAGAAGTAGAAAGAAAAAAGAATTTTGAAAAAGTGAAATAGTCTATCTGTGTGTGTGCTTTACATAAGTTATAAACCAAAGACATTGGTGGAGGTTGGTGTAGGAAAAATGTGGCTTTATGGGCAAAGGATATTATTTATACCAGTGGTCCTCAGCATTGGTGGCAACTGGGAGTTGGTGAGAAATGCAAATTCTTGACTCTATCCTTAGACCTACTAAACCAGAAACTCAAGGATGGGGCCCAGATATATGTACATAAAAGATGAGTAAATGTGTAAATGCATTTTTTTGTATATGATGTTGAACACAACACTTATAAGCAACTGGAGGAAACAATTCCACCTGATACGGCAATAAATTTTTAGATATTCTGGAACTAGTGTTTCAGGAACCTGTAACCAATAGACAAAATAAATTCTAAAAATAAAGAAGTGGCATTTGGTTTGATCCCATTAGTGGTTAGCATAATGGTGACTGAGCAGAGCACAGGCTTACATCTAGCATTTAGAAGCACATCTTCCTCAATCACATGAGAGAGAGAAAGCATTTGACTTATGTATCACAAAGAAAGATATGAAACTAAGTAAATATATTTTTTTAACAAGAATTTAAAAATGTTAATTTTAGGTTGAAAACACATGTGCACATCTCATTTTAGCTGACATGTAGTCATGGATTGTAAGTACCTGAAAAACCACTGCAAGGATTGTGAGATTCTTTGTAGATTTCATTCCAACTTTTGTATGTAGTTTCCTAGAATCAGTCACTGGATTAATTGTCTCAACAACTCAGAAGATTTGACATCATCAAATTCAGCTTTAAATAAACAAGGAGCAATGTAAAGAAAAAATGTGATTCATGTAAATGTGGGTGTGTTTATGTAAATAATTCAATTTATGCTTTAAATGGCATATGTGTCAAAACTATAGTCTTAAATCTTCCTCTCTCCTATCTGTTACAAAAATCTGAAGACCAAAACCAAAATGAATATTAACTATGACTATTCATTATATTTAAAATCTCTACAACTTCATGTTTGCAAAATTGAGGTTCAATGAAAACTTCTTAAGTTAACGGACTACTGGGTATACTTTATTAACGAAATAAGTGTCCTGCAGTAAGCTCTCTGAAAGATTTTGGTGGGGTTTTATTATTATGCCCTCTGTTTTGAAACTAAACATAAAATTCAATGTGAAATCAATTCCAGGGGATGGCAAATTTACCTTGTGCACATTACTAATCTCTGGTCATCCATAGCTTTAGTTCCTGACTTTTTTGGCATCTCTGCAGCTTCCCACATCTTTGGATGATGATGCAATGATGCAATGGACACATGGTTTTTATTTTGTTTTGTTTTTATCCTTCCGTGAGGACATTTTTCATTGCTTTGAGAGAGAGAGGGAGAGAGAGAAGCATTGATTGGTTGCCTCCTATACGTGTCTGGATCTGGGGATTGCACACACCCATGCCTGGATGGGGGACTGAACCCACAACCTAGGTATGTACCCTGACCTGAAATCAAACCCTCAACCCCTTGGTTATGGGAGGACACTCCAACCATGTGAGCCACACAGGCCAGGGTGATATGTGGATTTTTATTTATCAAAGAAAAGTTGGCTAGACTTCTGGCCAAGATGGAGGTGTAGGTAGACACATTGTGCCTGCTCGCACAACCAAAAGAAGGACAACAACAAATTTAAAAAACAAAAACCAACTAGAACTGACAGAAGATTGAACTGTATGGAAGTCTGACAACCAAGGAGTTGAAGAAGAAACATTCATCCAGACTGGTAGGAGGGGTGGAGATGGGCAACTGTGCAGGGAGGACTCACAGCAAGGCGGCGGCTGGAGGCCAGGCGGGTGAGGCAGCGACTGGCGGAACAGGCAGTTCCACATTTGTGTGCAGATAAACCAGGAGGAACAGCTGGGAAGGAAGACAGACTGCGCAACCCAGGGCTCTGGCACAGGGAAATAAAGCCTCAAACCTCTGACTGAAAACACCTGTGGGGGTTGAGATGGCACCAGGAGAAACTCCCAGGCTCACAGGAGAGCTCGTTAGAGTGACCCACAGGATCCTACAATGTACCCAAACCCACCCACCTGGGAATCAGCACCAGAAGGGCCCAATATACTTGTGGGTAGTGGGAGAAGTGACTGAAAACCAGCAGAGAGTAGAGCAAGCAGCACTGTTCCCTCTTGGACCCTTCCCCTACATACAGTGTCACAACGCAGCCACATGGGTTACCCTGCCCTGGTGAACACCTAAGGCTCCACCCCTTCCTACACAACAGGTGCGCTGAAACAAACAAACAAAAAAATGGCCCAAATGAAAGAACACTTCAAAGCTCAAAAAACAGAACTAAGTGATGAAGAGCTAGCCAACCTATCAGATGCAGAGTTCAAAGCACTGGTAATCAGGATGCTCACAGAAATGGTTGAGCTCGGTCGCAAAATGAAGGAACAAATGAAGGCTACCCAAAGTGAAATGAAGCAAAATATACAGGGAACCAACAGTGATGGGAAGGAAACTGGGACTCAAATCAACAGTTAGGAGCAGAAGGAAGAAAGAAACATTCAAACAGAACACAATGAAGAAACAAGAATTCAGAAAAATGAGGAGAGCATTATGAACCTCCAGGACATCTTTAAACATTCCAACATCTGAATCATAGGGGTGCCAGAAGGAGAAGAGGAAGAGCAAGAAACTGAAAACTTATTTGAAAAAATAATGGAGAACTTCCCCAATCTGGCAAAGGAAATAGACTTTCAGGAAGTCCAGGAAGCTCAGAGAGTCCCCAAGAAGTTGGACCCAAGGAGGAACACACCAAGGCACATCACAATTACATTAGCCAAGATTAAAGATAAGGAGAGAATCTGAAAAGCAGCAAGAGAAAAGGAGACAGTTACCTACAAAGGAGTGCCCATAAGACAGTCAGCTGATTTCTCGAAAGAAATCTTGCAGGCAAGAAAGAGCTAGAAAGAAGTATTCCAAGTCATGAAAGGCAAGGACCTACATCCAAGATTACTCCATCTAGCGAAGCTATCATTTAGAATGGAAGGGCAGATAAAGTGCTTCCCAAATAAGGTCAAGTTAAAGGAGTTCATCATCACCAAGCCCTTATTATATGAAATGTTAAAGGGACTTATCTAAGAAAAAGAAGATAAAAATGTGAACAGTAAAATGATGACAAACTCAGTTATTAACAACCGAACCCAAAAACCAAAACAAAAACAAACTAAGCCAACAACTAGAACAGGAACAGAGTCACAGAAATGGAGATCACATGGAGGGTTATCAGCAGGGGAAGGGGAGAGAGGGGGGAAGGGGAGAGAAGGGGAAAAGGTACAGAGAATAAGTAGCATAAATGGTAGGTAGAAAATAAACAGGGGGCAGTTAAGAATAGTACAGGAAATGTAGAAGCCAAAGAACTTATAAGTACGACCCATGACAGGGGTCGACATGAACTGAAAGGGGGAAATGCGGGTGGGAGGTGGAGTGTAGGGCGAAGGGGAATAAAGGGAGTAAAATGAGACAACTGTAATAGCATAATCGATAAAATATATTTTTAAAAATTTGGCTAAATCCAATCCATTTCTGCAGATGTATCATAATACACAGCTGGATATTTGGAAAAGATCCATTGAACTGTTTTCATACAAGAGCTTTGGTGTCAGATAGATGGTGTGTATGTATGCGTGTATTGAGCTATTATAGAAAATATCAAAATAAATGAGTGATTAATTAGTATGAGACTACTCATAATGCAACGTGGAACTATCCCATCTACTTCAAAATAGTTGATGAAAATGCATCAAAATACTTGGATAATTATTAGTGGGATAATTATGCTATTTTGAGAGGATGAAAATAAATCTTGCATAGAGCAACATCACCATCATCAATTTCCCACTTCTATTTTTTCTTAACAATCTGAATATTTTCATGAACAGTTAGGTAAAGTTCTAAGGCTTACATTTGGTTATATTTATTGTGAGTTGGATGTTACTCTCATTTTATGTGCCACAACGGAAAACTCCCTGGACTTTACAATATTATTACACCCTCCCCTCGCTTTTCTTTTTAACACAGGCTTTTCTTTGAAGCCTGGGTGTTTAAAATGAGTTCAAATGTGCATGTGCTGTTCGGGATAGAAAGAGTCCCTAGCATGTAAATTTATGACTGCAAACAACAAATTTCAAAGCAACAGACTTAGGAAAACACAGTGAGTGGCCTCCAGGTCTTTCTAGGTACAAGTTGTGTACCTATAAAAATGTGCTCTCCCTAAAAAGGTAGGTCAGCACTTTTCTTTGAGAAAGGGAAAAGCCATTTGGAAATGTCCCACTGTGGCCTGTCAGTGCACCTGAGGCCACCTGAAGGGCATGTGTGTGGACAGCAGCCCTGGGCCAAGTTGAAAACACAATTCCCAGAAAAAGAAAATGTTGTGGAGGTACCTTCTTATAGGGTCAACTAGGGTCTGTTCAGGAGGAGGTGCAAACTCCAGTGTGTGCCTTCCCTTGTTTTGGGCCACAGAGACGTCCTCCTTGCGCATGAGATCACAGCCTGGGTAGTTTACTGAAACCAGCACATCCCAGAAAATTACTGAGAGGGTTTTTCGGATGATACTGCCAAGTTTGGGATATTGACAAAAAGTTCTTCCCTCACACCCATCTCAACCCCTCCCAAAGGAACCCAGCACAGTGGAAGCCACACAAACAGTGACACCAACAGTTCTGCATCACTGATGGTCAGTGCATTTAGAACCACGTTCTCAACCAACAATCCAAGAAACAAGTCGGACAAATGCTCATTTCAGAAAGGAAACTTTCGCAGTTCCTAGCTGGCAGTCATTGTGCTTGGAACATGGAACTCTACCTCATCCCAGAATTTTGTCTCTGAGACAAAAGATCTGGCTTCTAAAGATTTCACAGCAAATACATTTAAAAAAAATTAAACTTCAGATCAAATGTCTTTGATTAGAATAAAACTAATTAAGACTAGTATAACAAAATATTTCATTTAAAAGGATCTTATGCTTTGTAAGCACCAATCAGCATAATGAAAATTCCCTGTCTGGTGTCCAGAACATACTTACAAAAATGCACAAATAAGGTAGTAAAACATTTTTAGATGTAAACACTCAAAACAAAGCTAAGTATGTAGTATTTTTCTATCATCTGGGAGTACATTTTTAAATACAGTTAAATAAATGTTGGTGCTATTTTTCTTTTAGTTTCTATAAATCAATTAATGATGAGTTTCAGGTGGAAACCTGACTTGTTCATTCATCTCAGTTCACTTCTAGATGTGGGTAATTACTTCCTGAGAGTCGTGCAGGACAAGAACATGACTTGTTGTGACTAAGTGTTACTGTCTCTTTTAAGGAACTGGGTTTGGGGAAGTCTTAATTTTCACAATTGAAAACTAGCAAATCAGACTGGATGGTGACCTTGAGCACTGCTGAAGGTCATTACCACTGGCATGTTCTTCCTCACATGTCCAGCTGAAAGAAAAAATCCTAACATAATGTCACATGTATTCTACAGGACAATAGGTTGAAAGACAATATTTAGAGGGGATCCATCATTTGCCACTTCATACTTATAATCCACCGGACATTGACCAGCTTTCCAGGTGAGTCCACCCAGAAACAGAAGGGCCAATACCTGGCCTCTTCATGACTGCCATCTTCTTCCTTTGCGGGTATACTCCTCAGTGTCAAACAGACGACACTCCAGAATCCAAGGAGAAAGTAACGTGCACCGATCAAGGAAGGATACCAAACAGAGAAGTTTATTTTACACCATCTGTCCAAGAAAACAATGGCCATAAACCAGTGCAAAATGTGCAACAGAATCAATAAGTGTGTCTTAGCTCTGAGAGCCCAAATTGGTGATTTCCTCTCCCAGTCCTCTATCAGGCAGGTGCCCCGTTGGCTGATGCTTGCCTCGTTTCACACTCTTGACAGAGACATTCAACCAATTTGTAGGAGGTTATTTTTACAATTCGTACCAGAATGTGTACAAGGGACAGGGAAAATCATACTGAATGGATTATTAGTGATCAGTGCTTAAAGTAAATATAGGGGGAGCACGGGCAAGAATCCACAGTTTCAATAAATACAAGTGAAACAAGCATGGGTGGGTCTCAACTGGTGGAATTAGTCTGCATAATAATTCGGCGTCATACAAAATCTAGCAGGGCTGTTGAGCAGTGATTGGCTACAACGTTCACAATAACTTATGCCCTTGAGCGAGTCTGCATTTAACACATTCTATGGTTTCAAAGATGTCAGTTCTGTTTTTTCCTTCCCTTGTCATCCTTCCAGGAGGAGATGGATGGAGCTGGGCAGCTCAGCCGTGGCATCCTAGAGGAAGGACACTGGCCCAAGAGCCAGCTGTCAGGGTCCAGTGTACTCAGTACCGAGTGGCAAATTGGGACTTTATTGACGATGTCTGTGCAAAGTGTGCTTCTCTCCATTTTCCACGAAACCAGTGTCTGTAACTCCTGCACAGAAAGCAGTGGTGGCCTCTGAGTCGCTCCCTGTCACCCCAAATGTCAAGCCATGAGAGCACATCTCAGGTACTCACAGGTTGGGAAGCTTCTGCTGCTAACTGTCTGGCACATCACAGATGGATGTTTAACCAGGGTCCCTTGACAAAGGCCTCAGGCAGGCTATAACTATTGCTTGAGAGGCTAGAAAGAACCTAGTGAGAAAGTGAAGGTCATAATGGACATGTGGGAAGCTGTCTTCTTTCTCAGAAAAACTTGCAACCCCTAGGCAACACCTACAGAACTCTGGGGGCATCCTTGGGTATGAAATGTCATGTATCTATTCATGGCCTAGCTCAGCTGTTCCTCCAATAAGCACTAGATCCGCACATGTTCCAACACGCATGGGATTTGATCCCAAGACAAGCGGGACAGCCTGTGGATCACCCACTAACCCAGAGCCCAGTGGAAGAAGATGCAAGAGGAGCCCTCTCCATCTCTGGAAGAAAAGGAGTGAAAGGGAGAGCCTCTCCTCCTCCACAAAGTGAAACAATCCCCCAAAACCTAGTAACCTAGGAATCACCTTAAAACATAACAAAATCCCAAACACTCCCTATAATCAATGTACCCTCTCCTCACTAACTCTTTAACAGTCTCAGGTCATATATTAGGTTAGTCTTTCATCCAATAACTTAAAAAAGGAGGAGGGATAGTAATAAGTTTTGTCTGGCTTGGGCCAGTTAGCAGCCAGTTTTCTAGAATCTCAGTCACTGTTCTGGGGCTTGAAAATTCAGGTGGACGGTGAAAGTCTTCACATGGAGGCGGCAGGAAGGGGTGGGCAAGAGGGGTTGGGTGGCAGGGAGAACATGAGGAGGTGGAGGAGGGAAGGGGCAGGGAGAGCCTGAGTCACCAAGGCAGGTGCAGAGGCTGGTGAACATCGAGGGAGAGATGGAAGCCCCAGCCCTGTGGGCCCCTGTGACTCGGCGTGCATCCGGGTCTTGTATTGCACAGAAAAGAAGGAACTGAGCCTTGGCAGGCAGCCTGGTAGATCAATGTTCCCCACACATGGGCAAGTTCACAAAAGTGAACACGTTGAACTCTGTCATGATGGAGAAGCACAGGAACACGCCATACAGAAAAAGGCACCCACATCCAAGCTTCTTGTCCAGTTGCCACTTGTTCAGATGAACGCCGAACACCTGCAACACACAGCGGGGTCAGAAGGCAGCAGCCAGAGGGTCAGGCATGGCACTGATTCTCTCTGGACCCACAAAGTCCATCTCTCACATTGCAGAATGTAAGAACATCAAAATCAAGAAGAGGGGAAGTCAGAACCTGCTGGTTGTGAGAAAGTCACTTTAAAAAGTCATAAGGATGGGAGTAACAAACACAGTCATAGCAGCCCCCACTCCTCCTCTGGATTCCGACCATGCACTGCTCTATGCTGGCACCACCTGGGCCGACACTTCACCCTCTTGTGCCAAGCAGACCTTGGCTCTCCCTGAGGACACCAGCCCACAGATGGTGGCCACATCTCTTCAAGTTCCTGTGCCTGGAGACCAGGAGGTTGTTCTCCTTGCTCCTCATTGCTGCTTCTATACCCTTTTCCTTCTTTTCTCCGGAAAAGCACTGGGCTTGGAATCTAAAGTCTCCTGACAGTCACTCTCCTAGTTGGAGTCAACCCTGGGTGCTCCTGGCATTCCTCAGAGCCCTAAGTTCCCATTCACAGCCACTCCCGTTATTGGCACCCTGCCACCCTCCTTTGTGGTTTAACTACCCAACCAAGAGGATCTTCCCAATACCATTTCTCTAAGTTCTTGTCCTCCACCCTATCTTGGCCCTTCACTCCCATGCCACACCCTTGACCTGTGCTATAATGACTAGCCACAGGTGGCCATCCAGATTTAAAAGTAAATCAAATAAAATTAGAAACTCAGTTCCTCAGTTGCGCTAGCCACTTTTCAAGTGCTTAATATCCACAGGAGGCCAGTGGCTACTGTCCAGAGCAGGTAAAGGACATTGCCAGCATTGTGGAAAGTTCTACTGGACAGCCCTACAGCCTAGAACTTGTCAAACATCCCACTTTTCTGCTGGCAATCTCTTGTCTTTCTTGCTTGCTCTATTTTGGTATCCCAACTCCCATAACCCTGAAGACCCCACGACCCAGAATTCACTGGAACCACTACTGGTTAACTGCTCTTCACTCATCTTGTACCCCTTTCCCTCCCTACCCTCTAAGTTCCTCCAGCAGTTGCTGTAGTCACTACAGTCACTGCACTGCTATCATCACTTCTGGCTTCCACCTTCATTCCTTGGCCTCTCTAGCTTTGGTGTCCTTGCTGGCTAAGCCACATCCCTTTGGTTCAAGCCAGGCTCTCATCTACTCCAGGCTGCTTCCCTGCAGCTGACCCAGGGTGGAGGAAAATGACAGCCAGGCTGATGGGTCTCACTTTAAATTTAAGACCACAAACTTTAAGTGGGCCATAATGCCTTATGGCAGTCATCCCACATTTCCTAGTCCACCATCTCTCCCTTTCCTAGGTGGCTATTTCAAACCTCTTTTCTCTCCTCAAACCCCCAATATTCCCTTCTCTTCTCTACTCTCACTCTCAGCTCATGACCTCGTTCCCATTTCACAGGGCCCCTACCATCACATCTACCCGCCTACCTTTTCTCCTGTTCATGAGGACCCACCGTCCATGTCCTGTCCACGGCACTGTTCACAGCCCATTCCTCCACGTGAGCATGACACTCTATCTCCTTGTACTGCTTAAGGAAGTGATTCCAGCAATTGCCTCTTTTTATCTCCATGCCCCCACTCCATCCCTGGATTATTCCAAACAGCATACAAGAATGCTGCTAGCTCTCTCATCTATACTTTTTCTGGATTTCCATTCTTTCCTTTTTTATAGCAAGGTAACTTGAAAATGTTGTAAATAGCAGCTGCTTCCAATTTTTCTCCTCCCATTCTCCGTTACCTATTCTACTGAACCTCTGCCCCATCACTTTGCAAGCCACCTTGTCAAGAGCACCGATGATTCTGTATTTATAACCCTAGTGGCCTCTCCACCTTGAAGCACTGTCTCCACATGGCTTCTGGTTGCCACACTCTTCTGGTTTTGGTTTTCCTCTTACTCTCTGAATGCTCTTTCTATGTTTATTTTTGGGTTTTATCCTCATCATCCTGACTCAGATCTTGGGGCTCTTTTCTTTCCTGTCTATCTATGCTCATTCCCTTGGTGAACTCATCCAATTGCATGGCCTGAAACACCATCTACATTCTGGTGTCTCCAGCTTGGGCATTTCTCCTGAACTCAGACTCATCTTTCCAACGGCTTTCTTGACCTCCTCCCTTGAATGGCAAATAGGCACTGCAAGCTTATGTTTGAAATTGTTCTTATTCTCCAAAGTAATTTCCCTTCAGTCTTTCAACAGCCTTATTCAGATAGCCCAGGTAGCAGTTAGCCACATTGCCTTTAATTGCACACCTATGCACAGTGCAAGGAGAATTATGTTCCTATGAGCATGTGCTCCATGAGACAGCTTTCTCCTCCATAATTTGGTGTTAACTTCTCTATGGTCATCAGTACAATGGAGCTAATATTAGTGACTACCTTATGGGGTTGTGGTGAGCTCCACATGAAAAAATACATGCAAAACATTAAGCATAGGCAACAAATGTATGGCTATTATACACATCATAACCCTAAGTCATATGGCCTGAAGAACCTCTAAACTATAAGAGAATAAATCATGTAGATTTTCACTTTTGTGTAAGGCAGTATTAATCTTGACATTTCACTCCTATCTTGATGCTGTAAATTACCTTTCCTACTTCCTGCCTGTACTTCTGAATTCCTGTTCTCTATCATATATATGTTAACATGCTAGATATAATTCAGTTAATATTTCTTTGAAATTTTCAGGAAAAAAACATATGGTGTTTCAATGTTTAATGTGGAAATTCAATAGCATACCTGGATGTTAGTGGATACTTTGTATGGGTAAGTCCCTTTGTGTTGGTACAAATTTGTTTGAACCATATGTGTCAGTTGGGTTGGGATATTAAATTGTACAAAGGGATATAAAAAAAATAGCCAAGATAGTGGGATGGCATAAAAGTGAATGGTCAATAAAATATATTCTTAGTTGCTGAGTATTGGTCAAAATCATGGATTTATGAAGATGTTTAGTAAACTGGAATAGTCAATTAATTGAAATCTACCCTTCTGTGACTAATTTTTCAGAAAAAATGGGATCTCCTCTTTGTTTTTGATAAAATAATTTGTGTTTGACATGAGACAAGGCCATGCTTCTGAGAGGAGGCTGCCTCTTTTCAGTAAGAGAGAGAGGACTTTCTAGTGGGATGCTGGGATCCACTTCTAGAAGAAACAGTTACAGAAGAGACGGAACATCTGGAGGCCAATTGTCCTATCCTACTCTATCAGGAGGCCAAGCCCATCTGGTGTCCAAACAAACTCTGTAGCCAAAGAACCCTAAAGGATGTGGGGGAGGGAGTACATGGGAGTTCAAAAGTAAGGAGAGAATTGTAAACCTACCGTGACAAAGACAGAGGCCAGCAGCAGGCCCACAGAGTAGATAAGTCCCCGGCTGTTCAGCCGAATCTGTAACAAAAGGATCAAACGGAATTAGCCTTCTGAAAAGTCATGTTTACTGTGGGGCACTCAAGGATCTCTGAGTGAGTACAAATCTCTCCTCTAGGAAGGAAAACAAAAAGTGACCTCTGCAACCATGCTATGCAGCTTGTAGTAGAAATGTGAATTTTCCTGAAACACCCAGTGTACGTCCTGTTCTGGTCCACTCTTAGCCCAGTCCCGTGCTTCCCTCCAGCAGTGGTGGCTGCTGCGCTGCCCACGGCCACTTGAATTCTCCGTGTGTGTTGCTTGATTCTTGCTGCCCACAAGGCTTCCCTGTGGACCTCATCTCCAGGGAGTTTCATAAGTTTCAGAGCATGGGTGATGGAGCTATATTTCAAACACTATTACTAAAGTTTTTAATCTCTTCTGCATTAAAACGTCTTTGAGCTTCACCCTAACTTGATACAAATAGGTGAGTGAAGTTTGCTATTATGAGCCAGCAAAAAGATTTAACATTCTGTTTCTGATATACATGAAAGGATTTTGTTTGGTTTATTTTTCACAATAATACAGTGGGGCTAACAGGCAAGCTTTGGAGAGAAAGAAAGAAACAATTTTTGGAATTATTATAGAACGGCACTGTCCAGTAGAACTTCCTGCAGTGACAGAAACATTCTACATCTGTGCTATCCCATATAGTAGCCATTAGGAACATATGGCTGTTCAGCATTGAAATGAGGCTTATGCAATAGAAGAACAAAAATTTTAAACTTATCTTTAATAAAATTAAATTTAGATTTAAAAAGCCACATGTGATTAGTGGCTACAGTACTGGGCAGAGCAGATAGAGAATATTAAAGGGTCAACCTGGCTGACAAAGATGATACCTGAAAGATGATAGCGTTTCTTCTGTGGTGTAGAGAGGATGCTCTTTGCTTTGACCTAGGTCATGAGGCCGCTGCCCTGAAAGTGGAGGCATACCTTAGAGCAGCTGTGCTCACGGATGCTCCCTGACCAGCAGCAGCAGCGTGACCTGGGAGCTGGTTAGAAACGCAGGCTCTCGGGGCCCAGCTGACCTCCTGTATCAGAAACTGTAAGGTGGGGGGTATCAACCTGTGTTTTAACAAACCGTCCAGGGCTTAAAACCACTGGCTTAGATAAAGTATTGTACTAAGGCTAAATTTGGTTCTGGGGATGGGCCTTTGACATTCAATTTTCACCAGTTCCCTTGAAAAGTCTTATGTGTATTTAGGTTTGGAGACCATAACCCTCCCCGCGTCCCCTCCCCCCCACCCCACCAATGTACACTGTGCTGCTGTGAGTCAAAGGCTCACCTGTGTTCACAGAAAGAAACGAAGGCAGGTTGATCATTTACCTCAGAGAACAAAGTGATCATTATTAGGAGTGGTTTTGGGTCCTTCTGACATGGTCCAAGGTACCTCTTGCCACCCTCTCACCAGTTCATTCCTGGAGTGTAGGTATGGGAACAAGTGGGTATCTCTCTATAGGTGGGTGTGCTTGGTTCATCTTTTGGTGACAGGATACCACATGCCCTAAACAACCAACCCTTTTTGTGTGAACAGGGAATATAACATCTCACTATGCAATGCTCACTGGACTCTTCCCTCTGCCTGCACAATCAGAGTGAGCTAAACATCTGTTTGGCCCCAACCACCAAATGCCTTCCTAAGAACAAAGGACTCAAATCTTATCTCTGTGACATTACAGCAATGGGTTGACCCAGGAAATTTAGTGTAGAAAAATGAGGAATCAGTCACTCCATCTAACTGGTAGCTGGACTTCCTGCTAACCCTCAGACTGACTGTGGATAGTGTTTCCTCCTTTCATCAGTTTTGATGGAGTAAAGAGGCTAATATCCATGAGTACATTACAAATGCTTGGGCTAAAAGAGATTCTCTGCCCCCAAAGTATTCTGTCCCACTGACTCTGACAATCCCACATGTATCCTGGCCAATGTCTAAGGGGAGAGAAGGACTCCTCAGAAGAAGATGGCAGCCCCATGCAGAGAGAGGAACAGCCTGCTGCAGCTGTCCTCAGTCACGTGGTCCTTGGGTCAATCCTGAAATTGAACACACACTCAGAAACCCTTTGGGGGGACTTCCGCCAAGATGGCGGCGTAGGTGGACACACGCACTGCACCGCCGCTCACAACCGGAGAGTTTAAACAACGAACTCAATCAATAGCAAAAAATAAACAACCAGAATGGACAGAATCGAACTGAAGGAAAGTCTGACACCCAGGAAGTTGGGGAGGACGTACATCCAGGCCGGTAAGCGGGGCAGAACCGAACGGAGTAGCGGAGTGAGAGGCAGTTTGCCCGGAGGAACTCACCTCGGGAGCGCCTAAACAAAACACAACCCCGAGCAACAGGTGAACCTCGCAGGCCGGCGGCGTAACTGGAGAGGCCAGTGGGAACCAGCAGGGCCAAGACTGGCGGAAAAGGCAGTGGGGAACTGGGGAGCAGAGGGAGATAGGGAGCAGCGGTGAACGGCAGACGCCATTGCTCCCTCCCAGGCCCCGCCCCCAGAGGAAACGTCACAAAAAAGCGACCCAGGTTGCCAGGCACTGACAAACACCTAAGACTCCGACAGGTGCGCTGAGATAAAAAAGAATGAAAATGGCCAAAATGAAAGATCAGAACAAATTACAACTAACGGACGAAGAGATAGCCAAATTAACAGATGCCCAGTTTAAAACACTGGTAATCAGGATGCTCACAAAACTGGAAGAAATAGTTGAACAAATGAACAATACGATAAAGATAATGGAGGAAGATTTACAGGGAAACAATAGGGAAAAAAAGGAAGCTGGGACTCAAACCAATGCGGTGGACCAGAAGGAAGAAACAAGAATTCAAAAAAATGAGGAGGGACTCAGGAACCTCAGAGACATTTGTAAATGACCCAACATCCGGATCATAGGCCTGCCAGAAGGACAAGAGGAACACCAAGAAATTGAACGTATTTTTGAACAGATAATGAATGAGAACTTCCCAGATCTGGCAAAGGAAATAGGCTTCCTGGAAATCCAAGAAGCTCAGAGAACCCCAAAGAAGCGGGACCCAAAGAGGAACACACCAAGGCACATCATAATAACATTACCCAAGGTCAAGAATAAGGAAAGAATTTTACAAGCAGCAAGAGAAAAGGAGACAGTTACCTACAAAGGAATTCCCATAAGACTGTCAGTGGATTTCTCTAAGGAGACCTTCCAAGCAAGAAGGGGCTGGAGAGAAATATTTCAAATCATGAAAAGCAAGGACCTACAACCAAGAATAATCTATCCAGCAAAACTGTCATTTAGAATGGAAGGGCAGATAAAGTGCT
>PVJI01024752.1:0-21479 GCA_004026765.1 Micronycteris hirsuta
TCTCCCTCTCTTTCCTTCTGTCTAAAAATAAATAAATAAAATCTTTTAAAAAAATACACTATGAAAGAGAGAACAAGGGAAACCAAACAATGCAATTTTACCAGCCAAGTGAAAAAGACTAAACAGAAAGAAGAGATATACTAAAATACTGATAAAATGAAAGATATAAGAATAACAAAAAAACAATAATACAAATATACAATATCTTGAAAGTTCTCCGGAATAGCAAAGTAAAATTTGTCTCACTGTCTCAGCTGTTGGAAAGCCCCCTCTTTCGCTCCAACTCTGGTCTCTTCACAGTTCCAAGTTTTATTGTCTAACTTGTGGGAATTTAAAAAAGAAGAAGAAGAAAGGGAGAAGAGATAAAAAGGGAAAGAAAGGAAGAAGGAATAAAAAAGAAAGAAGGAAAAAGAAGTTAAAAGGAAAAAAAATTACCTTAAAAAAGAAAGCTTCCTGCTGGCTTCAAACTGGCCAATCCAGTTCTGCTGGTCTTCCTGGCTGCAGCAGGCTGAGTGGGGATTGGTTTTGCTTTTCTCCCTTCCTGAGTGGCACTCAGCCAGCCTCCATCCCAGTTCCCCAGTTCACCACTGGCCCCCAGTACCCCTCTGGGCCCAGCCTAGGCCTGCAGACCACCAGTTGCGGTGTCCCTGAGTGTGGCAGGATTCTTTTCACAAGCATGAAGATACGCAGTCCTGGGATTCACACATGTGAGCAAAACTCCGTGTGAGGAACAATTATTCCCGTGTGGGCAAGCGTGAATCATGTCAGTTGAAAAAGAATTCT
The DNA here is from genome assembly GCA_004026765.1 of Micronycteris hirsuta. Taxonomy (NCBI): domain Eukaryota; kingdom Metazoa; phylum Chordata; class Mammalia; order Chiroptera; family Phyllostomidae; genus Micronycteris; species Micronycteris hirsuta. The sequence continues at coordinate 784 of PVJI01024752.1, forward strand.
CTAATGGGAATCTGGCAAAAATGTTTCTTAAGAAATTCTCTGACTTGCTGAGTCTCTCCCTCCCGGAGCCAAGAAGCTTAAGTTAATGGATCCCTGCCTCAATGTTTTATGGTCCTAAAAGTTAACAGCCCTAGCTAGCTTACCCTCAATTTACTTGTCTCCTGTTTAATGTACTACCCTGGTCCTGTCTGCCACCGGACCTGAATTTACATCCTAATGCTCTGTACCCCAAATGTTTACCTTACTAAGTAAACCCACCACTTAGCTATCCCCTTCTCATATATCTTCATGACCTCGCTGTAAACCCCTGATTCTGCATAAGTTCATGAATAATCAATCCAATGTAAATGTGTCCTAAAACTTCTAATAAAAAGCCCGGCTGAGCTACGCCCGGGGCCTTTCCAAGATGGAGGGAAAGACCCGTGGAAATCGGATTCCTTTCTCCAAGCGTGTCTCCGGGTGAGATTGATTCACACGATTGGTTACGGTCCCCCATGGATTTTGCGGGACGAAATCTGCAACACCTGAGGTGCACCAATTAGGGGCAATTCACACACCCTCTCCTCGATCTTTGCTGTCCTAGATGCTAGGGACTCTCAGAGCCCCCTCAGGCTACTTCAGTCCCCCTACTGAGTCAAGTCCCTCTGGGGATTGCTGACTACCTGAGCCCTGTAGTTCTCCTTTGCAAGGGGCGTCTCCACCTTCCTCCCAGAGAGCCAGCGGGCCCTGCTGGGCAGTGGTGCCACTGTGGCTGCCGCTGCATATGCAAATGCATGCCTCCTCCGCTGCTTCCCCCGGGGCATAGGTGTTGGGTGTGTGGTGCCTCTGCAGGGCGGGGTCAGGCTTGCTCCATCTGGGTCTGTGTGTGTGGTGCAACAAGCAGCCTCTGTCCACAGGTTCAGGTGCACATGGTCCCCGGGGCTGCAGGCATGTATGCTTGGCCAGGCAGCCTCTGGTCCCACAAGTTCAAGCACGCACTCTCCCCCAGGCTACGGGTGTGAGTGCAGGGCCTTCCATGCCTCCTCGGGAGCACAGCATGACTGGGTGGGGAGGAGGCCGGAGAGGCTGCTGCAGAAGAATTCCCCAAACAGCCTCCAACTGTCTCTTTTTTCACTTTTTCTTTTTGAAAAATTCTTCCTGCTCAAACCTGCCACTCCATACAAGGACCTGGCCTCTCACACAGCCCACCTGTCCAAATAGTCTGGAGACTATCCAGGTCAGGGCCCATCACGGCCCAACTCTCAACTCTCCCCAGCTGGCATCCACAGTCTCCCTGGGTGCTCATAGCCCCTGTGTGTTTGCCACTTCGTCCTTATTCCCCTCTCTGCAACTTCAAGAAACCAGGTCTCTGCTGATGCTGCCCAAACCTTGCTTGGCAGGAGAGGGAGCCATTGACCCAGCTCTCTCCCAAGAACCCTGCAGCAGACCCAGCAGTCACCGGACCTGGGGCTGCAGCCGCCCTGGTCCCACACTGGTCCCGCACTGGTCCTGGGACCTTATTGTCCTGAAGCACTCTCCTTACTGTCTAATTTTTCAATGTCCTCTACAATTTTTGTTCACCAATCTTCATATATGTTGGTGTACTGGTGGCTGTTCACTCTGTTCCTCTGAAGATCAGCTAGGTGTTTCACCTGTGTGCAGGGAGAAGTGGACTCTGCTTCCACCTATCTCACCGCCATCTTCTCTCTCACAGCACAATTCTTATAAAGATGCCAATGTATATTTCACAGAACTAGAACAAATATTTCAAAAATATATATGAAACAAACAAAGGCTCCACATAGCAATAGCTATCCTGAGAAAGAACAAAGTTGGAGGAATCACACTACTTATTATCAAACTATACTATAAGGCAATAGTAATCAAAACAACATGGTAATGGCATAAAAAAAAAAGACACATGGATCAATGGAACAGAATAGAGAGTCCGGAAATAAACACACAGTTTTATAGTCAATTAATATTTGACAGAGAAAACAAGCATATACAATGGGATAAAATAGTTTATTCAATAAAGAAAGTTGGGAACATTGGACAGATACATGCGGAAAAATGAAACTAGACAACCTTCTTATACCACACACAAGAATAAATTCAAAATGGATGAAAGACTTAAATATTAGACCAGAAACCATAAAAATCCTAGGAGAAAACAGGCAGTAAAATCTCAGACATTGCTTGTAGTAATATTTTTTTCTGGTATATCTTCTCAGTCAAGGGGAAAAAAAGAGAAAAAATAAACAAATAGGACTACACCGAACTAAAATGATTGCACAGCAAAGGAAACTATCACCAAAATAAAAAGACAACCCACTGAATGGGAGAACATATTGGTTCATATATCTGATAAGGAGTTAATATCAAAAAATGTATAAATAACTTAGAAAACTCAATACCAAAAAAAAAAAAAGAAAAACAAACAATACAATTAAAAAATGGGCAAAGGGCCTAGACACTTCTCCATAGAGGACATACAGATGCCCAAAAGACATACAAAAAGATACTCAACATCACTAATTATCATAGAGGTGCAAATTAAAATAATGATAAGATATCACCCCACACCTGTCAGAATGGCTGTCATCAATAAATCAACAAAGAACAAGTACTGGTGAGGATGTGGAGAAAAGGGAACATTTTTGCACTGTTGGTGGGAATGCAGGTTGGTACAGCCACTGTGGAAAGCAGTGTGGAGATACAGCAAAAATTAAAAATAGATCTGCCCTTTGACCCAACAATCCCACTTCTGGAAATATATCTAAAGAAACCCAAAACACTAATTTAAAAGACCATAACCATCCCTACGTTCTTTGCAGCGTTATACAATCACCATGATATAAAAGCAACCCAAGTGCCCCTCAGTAAATGAGTGGATAAAACAATAATACACAATGGAATACTACTCAGCCTTAAAAAAAGAAGAAAATTTTATCCTTTGGGACAGCATGGATGGAACTGGAGAACATTACGCTAAGTGAAAAATACCAGTCAGAGAAAAACAAATACCATATGATTTCGCTTATATGTAGAATCTAATGAACAAACTGAACTAACAATAAAACAGAAACAGACTCACAGAGAGCAGGATGAGCTATGGGGACCAAGGGCTAGCAGGTGATGGGATCAAACAAAAAGGAAAAAGGCCCTGGCTGGTGTGGCTCAGTGGATTTAGCGCGAGCTGCGAACCAAAGCTTCGCTGGTTCGATTCCCAGTCAGGGCACATGCCTGGGTTGCAGGCCAGGTCCCCAGTGGGGGCCATGTGAGAGGCAACCACACATTGATGTTTCTCTCCCTCTCTTTCTCCCTCCCGCATTTTCTAAAAATAAATAAATAAATTATTTTTAAAAAAGAGGAAAAAGGACTGGTGGACATAGACAATAGTATGGTGATTTGGGGAGGAGGAGATTATAAGGGGGATAAGTGACAATGGAACTATCATACAATTTAAAAAGTAAACAGGAAAGCATAAATTAAAATACACACACACCAAAAAAATGCAAATCAAAACCATTATGAGACAGCACTTCACACCCATTAGGATGGCTACTATCAAAAGCCAAACAAATAATGTTGGTAAAGGGTAAATTTGGACTCCTTGTGCTTTGTTGATGGGAATATAAAATGCAGTCTGTGAAAAATGGGTTGACTGTTTCTCAAAAAGTTAAAAATAGAATTATCATATGACCCAAGGAAAAGTAGATTCTCAAACAGATACTTGTATACCAATGTCCATAGCAGCAGTAGTCACAATAGATAAAAGATACAAGCAATACAAGTATTCATCATTAATAAATTAATAAAATTATGGTACAATCATGTACTATTTAACAATGGGGATACATTCTGAGAAATGCTCAATTGGGCAATTTTGTCATTGTGCAAACAACGCAGAGAGTACTTACACAAACCTGGATGGTACTAATGCTAGGCAGCAATTAGGCAGGGCAGAGGAAGCCTCTACCTGACACTGGGTTCTAGGTTCTTGTTAAGGAACAAAAACAAATTCAAGAGCATGACAGAAAGATTTATCAAAGCCCAGTAAATTCATTAAAGCAATAGTATGCACTCAAGAAGTACATTTTGCAGATTAGGAATTAACACTCAGAAACATTGCATCATTTATTATAGGCACACATCTAATGACTTATAGAGTCAGAATCTGTACCCATAATTTCTTTTTTATTCTAAAGTCTTCCCACTACATCATGCTAAATCACAGCCTTTTGTGGGAGACAAATAAAATATGTATTGCACTTGTAACTCAGTTTGATACTGTATAGGTAAAGGCAAAAAGGAAATTTTGGACTCAGGAAAGGCTTTAGTGAACTGGGTCTTTCTGGCACAGTTTTTCTGCACTTCCTCCCTGAGGTGGGAAGATGCTTCTGGCAGCCCAGAGTCACATTCTTACAGCATTGTGACCCCAAAGTAAAACATAGTCTTTCCTGAAGAAAGACTAATTTGTTAGGTACACCAAATTAATATTCCTGAACATATCCCTGATGTCAGGGAAACTGTGAAGCTCTGAGTTGTCAGGTAAGGGTTACAAAAATCGCTGTGATCTAAAGGAGTCTTGAGGACCAGGTACATTAACCAAAGGAAGAAGAAAAGGGAGAGCCCCACTGGGCAGCCCAATATAATAACTACCACATTCTCAGGCTAAGTTGCAACCAAAGAGGCAGGCCCTCTATTTTCCACAAATCCCTTAAGATACACAAGAAATCAGTCAATACCTGGTCCCATGCAGCTCCAGCATATGGGCAAAAGTAGAGGCCCTGGTGGTCAAGACCTCTATCCATTTGCCTCCAAACATCAGACCAATGGAGGTTCCTCAGTTCTTATGCAAAGCAGCTCAGCAGAGCAGGAAAGGTCAGGCTTAACATTAGCAACCTGGATTTAAGTCTCATTTCTGGTGTTTACTGATTGTGGGAACTTAGGCAGGCAACATAACCTCTCTGAGTCTCAATTTTTCATCACTAGGATAGAAGAAATATTATCTACATCAAAAAGAAAATGCAAGGATTACAAGATGACAAAAAAACCTATAATGATTAACAAAGAAAAAACAGAAGAGCAAGAGGCAATAGAATGGCTACACCCTGGTTACCCTGTCTTCTGTACAGGGTTTCTGGTCTGCAGCCTTCTGTCTTTCCTCTGGTCTCCCATAGCTGCTCCTTCTGTCTGAGTATCAACTCAATAATGTTATCTCCTGGTTACAGGTCTGTCTGCCCTAGGATGATCTGAGCTCACCAAGGGTGGGGTGAAGCGCATTCCAGCCTGCGAAATCCATGGGGGGGACCGTAACCGATCGCATGAATAAATCTCACACCAAGACACGCTGGGAGAAAGAGCCCGGTGCCACGGGACCAATTCCTCTATCTCAGGAAAAGGGCCACGAGCGTGGCTTAGCCGGGTTTTTATTAGGAAGCTCAGGACACAGCAAAATGGGAATGGCTATTCATTAACTATGCAAGGAGTTCCGGGCAACCATTAGCATAATCCCTTGGCTCTGGGGGGAAGGGTCCCAGCAAGTTAACAAATCTTAGAAAGTAAGTTAATCCAATTTCCCTTCAAGGAATTCTTTTTTCCACGAGCATGATTTTTACGCCGACCCGCACGGGAGTGTTTATTCTCACAGAGCCAGGCTCAAGATGTGGAAATTCCTGGAGGGTTACGTTTTTATCATGCAGATGAAAAGAATTCCTGTCACAGTGGGGGTTGCATTTTAACATATATGAAAAAAGGGGCCAAACGCATAATACAAACTCAAATGTCGAAAGCAGTAATACATTTATGTGTAGGTAAGTGAATAGATTCATGGGAGAATGGACAGATAGATAAAAGTATGGATAGCTTTTTTTTCTCTCAGTTCCCAGGTTCAATCCTCACTGCCCAAAAGTTTCTTCATTTTGTTCTTGGTGTCCTCTCTGCCTCACAGCACCTGGTAAGACATTGCTCTTCCTTCATTGTCTGGTAGGATCTCAAGTTGCTCATGGCTTCAGTTCTCCCCTACTGACTCCCAGAAGCTTTTTCCAAGCTGAAGTTGCCCCAGCCAGGACATACTGTAAACTTAGTTCCCTTCCATCCTGAAATCTCTGTGCCAGCCAGCTCTCTGCTAACATCCATTCCCTGCCCTTATGGCTGTAACAGACTCTTTGCATATCAAAGTCATTCTTGTTTTTCTCTGAAGATTCGTGAGCTGCAGAGAAAGCTTGTGGCACTTCTTGGGAAGCACAGTGCACTGGCTGGAGCACCAGCTCTCCAGAAAAAGACTTCCTTGGGTTTACAACATACCTTTCTGCCTATCTAGCTGGGTGAATCCTGCAAGTCACTAATGGATTTCAGTTTTCTAATCATTAAATGGAGGCAATTTCACCCATGTCACAGGGTTATTTTGAGGATTAGAGGAAATGGAAGTAGAGTACATGACCTGGCACATAGTAAGCATTCAATTAGTGTATTTCCTTCTCTGGAAAAGTAACTCCTCTCTAGACAACTACTAGACCATTGAAAAAGAGCCCCCTTGGTTTCTCTATGCTTCTTCCCTCAGCCATGCCATCAGCCTGTCTTTCTGTTCTGGTGACTCTTTGTGTAATTTGAAAGGTCTACTAAAGTCTTGTGAAACAAGTGGTAGCCATTTACTATAGTATATGGCTCCATTTGACAAAGGGAAACTGAGGCCCAGAGACATCAAGCGCCAGGGTGGATTATTAAAGATGGCCATAAATTCTGTGTCACTCTCTTTCTTTTCCCTCCCCTAGAATACACCTGGCCTTGGGACTGCTGAATCAGTAGAAGTCAGGGGCAGTAATGCCATAATGCATGCCTGCCTACCTGTGAAGTAGAAACGTGTGCTTCTTCCTTCCTGGACCACTGGTTCTTAGGATGCTCTCTCCAGGAACACAGCTACCTGGGGTATTCATGTATGGGCACTAACTGCAGTCAGTGGCCCCAGCTGCACTCTCGGTCTACCACCAGTCCCAACTGCCAGCCACATGGATGCAGCATCTTGGACATCTCAGCAAGTGAGCTCTCAGACAACATGTGAGTCACAAAATCATGGGAGATAATAAAAGGGCTGTTCTACTATAAAGGACACATGGACAAAACCAAGAGGAAGTGGGCTCAGGGGAGGGAGGTGGGCATGGCTGGTGTTGGAGGGAATGGTGGGGGAGAAATGCAGACAACTGTACTTGAACAACAATAAAAAAATAATAAAATGACTCTTCTAAGCCACAAGTGCTGGCATGACTTACATAGCAAATAAGTACCCAGAACAAGAACCTTGATGAAGACAGTTACACATAGCTCAGGTCTGGACCTTTGGGCCCTCCCTGCCTGCTGCCCCGTGGGGAGTGGGGAGTGGCAGGGGCTTTGTCAGGGGCTTTGTCAGGGCCCACAGTGTTGCATTGCCCTGCATAGGACACAGAGCTAACGTGGGGCTGTATTGCCCTCTTGTGGAGCTGAGTGGGCACTGCAGAGCACTCCCTGCCAGGCCTGCATCTGCCATCCTAGAGAGCGCCAGGAGCCCCCTGATGCTAGGAAGGCTTGTCTGTGAGGCAGAGGCCTGTGGTTGTACCAGTTCTGACTGCCAGCATCAATACCAGAGCAGCCAAAGTCTGTGCTCGTTAGGGCTGCCAACAGGATTTGAGAGAACAGCAGCAGACACTTTCCTCATAAATTAGGAGCTTCTAGTGGGAAGATGAAAAGACAGTGGTGGATCAGCCTTCCCTAAATGAGTCTGCCAAGTAGGGCTTGGCAAACAGAAAGTAGTCCTCCCCTCATTGGGATGAGAACTTACAGAACCAGATGGGGACAGTCAGGGACCAGCAGCAGGGCTCAGAAGTGAAGGGGATCAGCCAGCCCCTTACCCTCTACCTATAGGAAATGCCACCCCAAGTAAATGTGGGATTTTTTATTGTGGTAAAATATATATAACATAAAATTTACCGTTTTTGCCATTTTATAGCACTACATTTCAGTGGTATTAAGTACAGTTATAATGCTGCGTAACCATCACTACCATCCATCTCCATAACTCCTTTTATCCTCCCACACTGAAGTTCCATGCCCATTAAACAACAACTCCCCATTCCCCTTCCCCATCCCCCACAGCCACCCTGCTGCTTCCTGTCTCTACTAATGTGACCACTCTAGGTATCGCATATAAATGAAATCATTCACTATTTGTCTTTTTATGACTAGGCATAATACCTTCAAAGTTTATTCATGCTGTGCATGTGTCAAAATTCCCCTGGTTTTTAAGACTGAATGTATATACTACATTTTGTTTATCAATTAATCCATCAGTGGACACTTGGGTTGCTTCCAGTTTTCAATTATTATGACTAATGTTACTATGGGTATAATTAGAGAGTTCCAGCCAAAATGGAGACATAGGTAGAAACCCTTCACTTCCTCATACAACCAAAAGGAGGATAACAACCAATCTAAAAATAATTAACACCTGGCTGGTGTAGCTCAGTGGATTGAGCGCAGGCTGGGAACCAGAGGGTCCCGGTTCAATTCCCCATCAGGGCACATGCCTGGGTTGCGGGCCAGATCCCCAGTGAAGGCCATATGAGAGGCTACCATACATTGCTGTTTCTCTCTCTCTCTGTCTCCCTCCCTTCCCCTCTCTCTAAAATAAATAAATAAAAAATAAAAATAATAAACAACCAGAAGTGGCAGATAATCAAACTGCATGGAACTCTGACAATGAAGAAATTAAGGAAACATTTAAACAAACCAGTAGGAAGGAGATGGGCAGCCAGGCGGGTGGAGGAGACCTGTGGCAAGGCAGCAGACCACGCAAGCAGGCCTGGCTGAAAGGATCCGTGGTGAGGTGACAGACTGTGCAAGTGAGGAAGGGCTGGCTGAATGGGACGCTAAGACTCAAAGCTAGCTGTAAACTATCGTGAGGATTGCCATGGTGGGAGAAACTTGCAGTCTCACACGAGAGATCATTGGAAAGTGGGGCCACAGCCGAGCAAGGAAGCTGCATTGTTCCCTCTATGACCCCTCCCCCACAGACAGTGACACAATGCAGCAAAGAGGGTTGCCCTGCCCTGGTGAAGTCCTAAGGCCCCATCCCCTTAAAACATAACAGGTGCACAGAGACAAAGAAATATGGCCCAAATGAAAGAACAGATCAAAGCTTCGGAGAAAGAGCTAAGCAATGAGGAGGTAGCCAACATATCTGATGGAGAGTCAAAACCCTGGTAATCAAGATGCTCACAGAACTGACTGAGATTGGTCACAAAATGAAGGAACAAATGAAAGGCTACCCAAAGTGAAATAAAGCAAAATATTCATGGAGCCAACAGTGATGGGAAGGAAACCAGGACTCAAATCAACAATTTTTTTATTGTTTTTTTTTATTTTTTTTATTTTTTTATTTTTATTTATTTTTAGAGAGAGGGGAAGGGAGGGAGAAAGGGAGGGAGAGAAACAGCAATGTATGGTTGCCTCTCACATGGCCCTCACGGGGACCTGGCCTGCAACCCAGGCATATGCCCTGACTGGGAATCGAACCAGGACCCTCTGGTTCCCAGCCCGTGCTCAATCCACTGAGCTACACCAGCCAGGGCCTCAAATCAACAATTTGGAACAAAAGGAAAATAAACATCCAACCGTAACAGAATGAAGGAACAAGAATTCAAAAAAAAAAAAATGAGAAGTTTAGGAACCTCTGGGACAGCTGTAAACATTCTAATATCTGAATCATAGGGGTGCCAGAAGGAGAAGAACAAGACCAAGAAGTTAAAAACTTATTCAGACAAATAATGAAAGAAAACTCCTCCAATCTGGCGAAGAAAATAGACTTCTAGGAAGCCCAGAGAGTCCCAAAGAAATTGGACCCAAAGAGGAACACACCAAGGCACATCATCACTAAATTACCCAAGATTAAAGATAAAGAAAGAATCTTAAAAGCAGCAAGAGGAAAGAAGACAGTTACCTATAAAGGAGTGCCCATAAGACTATCAGCTGATCTCTCAGAAGAAACCTTACAGTCAAGAAGGGACTGGAAAGAAGTATTTTAAGTCTTGAAAGGCAAGAACCTACATCTAAGATTACTCTATCCAGCAAAATTATCATTTAGAATGGAAGGTCAGAAAAGTGCTTCCCAGATAAGGTAAAGCTGAAGGAGTTCATCATCACCAAGCCCTTATAATATGAAATGTTAAAGGGACTTATCTAAGAAATAGAAGATCAAAAACAATAAACAGTAAAATGACAACAAACTCACAACTATCAACAACTGAACCTAAAAAAAAGAAAGAAAGAAAGAAAGAAAAACAGTGCAAACAAAAACTAAGCAAACGGCTAGAACAGGAACAGAATCAGATAAATGGACATCACATGGAGGATTTTCAGTGGGGAAGGGGAGGGGAAGAATGGCGGGGTACAGGGAATAAGAAGCATAATTGGTAGACATAAAATAGATGGGGAGAGGTTAAGAATGGTACAGAAAACAGAGAAATCAAAGAACTTATATGTACAACCCATGGACATGAACGAGGCAGGTGGGGAATGCAGGAGGGTTGGGAATGCAGGGAAGAGAGGAGATAAAGGGGGGAAAATTGGGAAAACTGTAACAGCATAATGAATAAAATACTTTAAAAAATAATGTTACTGTGAATATGGGTATACAAATATGTTTGAGTTCCTACTTTCACTTCTCTCTGGATTTTTAAAATGTACTTTTTTTCTCTGTTGACTACAAAATTAAAAAATGTAATTTTTCCCTTATGCCTACCCATCTCTACCCTATACCAAAGGCTGACCTGAAATTGAGGCCTCACTCTTAAGCTTTTTACCATATTCCATCAGGTTAATAATATTAAGCATTTATAGAGTAGTTTTCACTTGTCATTACTTTACAAATGCTTTAATTGTACAATCCTGTGAGGTAGATTGTACAATTGTACAATTTATAATTACACACACTTTATAAATATGAGTGGGGCCAAAAAAAAAACGGAATCATCTGTCGTGGGGATTTCATCCCAGCCGAAACCCGTGGGTGACCGTAACCCAATGCGTAAAAGAATCTCACACTGAGACACACAGGGAGAAGGAATCCGGGGCCACGGGACCAATTCCCAAATCTCAGGAAAAGGGCCTCGAGCATGGCTTAGCCAGGTTTTTATTAGGAAGCTCAGGACACAGCAAAATGGGAATGGCTATTCATTAGCTATGCAAGGGGTTCCAGGCAACCATTAGCATAATCCCTTGGCTCTGGGGGGAAGGGTCCCAGCAAGTTAACAAGTCTTAGGAAGTAAATTAATCCGATTTCCCTTCAAGGAATTCTTTTTTCCACGAGCATGATTTTTACGCCGACCCGCACGGGAGTGTTAATTTCCATGGAGCCAGGCTCGAGACGTGGAAATTCCCAGGGGGTTACGTTTTTATCATGCGGATGAAAAGAATTCCTGTCACAATCATCTTCTGGAGGGAGGGCCCCTTGTAGTCCAGGTTTCCCCCACTAGGTGAGTGTTCTAGGAACCCATCTGTAAGAGGCTATGCTCAGTTTCGGTGAATTTTTTTTAAGACTCTTTCAACACATTTGCCCATTTCAACACGAGTGCCCTGCCCACACCATGCTGAGTGTTTAGCAGTTTTTTGACCAAAAACGGCATGACCCCCATGCCCCTGCCTCCCTATTTACCCAATCTCACCTTGAGCAGATTTTTTTTTGTTTCCCCTGATGAAGAACTCCTCAAAGGGAAGTGTTTCACCAATGTGGAAGAGGTGAAACAAACAAACAAAAAAAAAAAAAAACAGCAGAAACACTAAAAGGCACCAAAATCAACAAGTTCAAAAACTGTTTTGAACAGGGGAAAAAATGTCTCAACAGGTGTACTGTGTCAAATGAAGAGTTCTTTAAAGGTGACTGAAGTTTAAACATGCAACAATAAATAAACAATTTTTTATAAATAAATTCCAGGTTTTGGGGGGTCTCCCCCTTGTAAAGAAAATAAAACTCAAAACGGTCCTGCATCTTGCCAAAGTCACCAGCTACTGAGTGCCGACTGAATTATGACTTGAAGTGAAGGCTGTGTGAGTCCAAACTCTCCACCCTTACAACTGTCCATTCTACCTTGTCCTGTTCACTTGGGCTCAACCTTGCCTCCTAAACCTGAATATTAATTCTGTTTTTCCTCCCTCTATTGTCTTTTTTCTTCCCTCCTTGACCGAAACTCCAGCAGTTCTTCCCTTGAGAGGAGTTGTGTGGTGTACCACTGTCCTTCCCAGGTAAACACCAGCCCTGAGCCAACTGCAGTTATCCTTGTAGCCAAGGTTGTGCCTCACATAGCTCTCCCTGGCCAAGCTCCTGATAACTGGAGAAAATGACTCTGGCAGTGGCTTCCAGTTAATATTATGAAAAAAAGAGAACAGAAGGCCTCTCCAGATCAGCTCAAATGTATTTTCACCTCTCAGCAAAAGAGTGTCTCCTGATGAGTCACATTTGCCAAGAGGCAGAGCCTATGCAATGATCTACAGGCTCTGCCTTGGGATCTCAGGGTGGACAAAAGGGGGCTGGGTGGGTCCCAAGGTCCAGATCCCAGGAGATAGGAGGAAGAGCCATCACAGTCTTCCAGACCAGCTATTAGCAGAAAGTCCCCAATTGACAAAGGCACTTTGCCTCATTGACTCAGATCTTTGCATTTGGCCGAAAACCTGGAGGAAACAGAGTAAGAGGTGGAGTGAATGGTTCAGGCATCCATCTCTGAACCTCCACCAGGGAGGAGCAAATTGGAATCTCATGCTGCAGGGGAGGACACCTCATTAATTTGAGATTAACTCCAAACCCCACCAAGTCACCCAACAAGGCTGCAGCAGCAAAGAACCAAAATTCCCACTCCAAAGGAGGTATGTATTGCCCCAGAGCAGAGAGAAGTAGGACAAATAAACGTAGGAAGAAAAACGCTAGAGTCTTAAGGAAATGGACTCTGCATTCAGTCTTAAGCAGCTCAACCTCCAGTCTTACGAAAACCACAGAACTTAAGAGCTATAAACTTTGAAGACTGTCTAGTCATAAGTTTTTAATTGATGGTTTCACAAAGTCTGTGGACCCTAAAAATCAAATAAAATTAGATACTGTGGGGATTTTTCAGGTCAAAGTCTGTAGGAAGTGTCCAGAGCTACCAATCTAGTCCAACACTGTCTCCATTCTACTGATTAAAAAGCTGGGTGCAAGGGAGGAACAGGGACTTGTCTGTGGCCACCAACATACTGCACAACAAAGATGAACCTGATTCCCATATGGGAGAAACCTCTTTTGAATGGGTTTTGGGACCTCTCCACAGCCCTGGTCTCATGTCCCAGAAGTGAGGGGGAGAGAAAACTGAGAAGGAAACGTGGGATGGTGAAGAGGAGGACTCTGCAACTCCCATCATCAACTGGGAATACAGCAAGAGGGAAAGAATTTTCCTTCTGGAAAGAGCACCACTAAAAGTGAAAGAGAAAAGCTGAAAAATGAGGATAGAGCCCAGACACTAAGAAGATATTCTTATATTTCCAAATGCTCTGTCTCACAAGTCAGCACCACTGTGGTCTCACACCCCACCTGTACTTGGAGGAGTGTGCCTGAGGTCACTCATACCCCAGGCTTTCAGTGAGTGTGTGAAACCAGGGGTCTCTCCTGCTGCTTGAGATGGAAGATAATCTTCTCTTGCCTGGTCATCAACATGCTTTTAGGGAGCAAAAAAATGCAAGATGTGATTTCAAAGGACTGCAAATTAGAGTCCCATCGCTGGTTTCTACAGCCACGGTGGCCAGCTCTTCTCTGCTCCAGCCAAACTTCAAGGATCTAACCTCATAACTGGGGCAATAGCCCATCCTGGCCCCAAGCTCCTGTTAAAAGTGCCTCTCCCCCTCATTCCTTCCTTTTGCCTCTACCACTTACACAGATTTGTCTGTTTTCAAGGAGCGTTTTGGGTGATTCTCCCAGGACCCCGCCTTGCTAGCTAAAACTCAGAAGAGGAAGAGAAGTTGGCCTAGGATCTCCTTCTGGAATAAATGAGCCTCAGCAGGCTTAGCTGATCTGAAAATAGTCATATTCCCCCATCCTCTGCTCCTCGCCCCCACCTCCCCAACCCCACTGCTGCTTCCTGTTTTCTACCAACTCCTCACTTAGATTGAATGGCTAGTGAAGGGAGTGTGCCCAATCAGCTGACGGTATTGACATCAGTATTTTCACTTAATTCTGGCGGAGGTCACTGTGAGTCAGGGTTCCTGTGTTTGTGCAGTCCCTTCATGAGCTTGGGAGGTCGTCTGGGCCCCCTGGGTAGGGACACTGGCTCTAGAAGTACTAAAAAAGACCAAACACAGGGAAGACTGAGACCTGTCAGAGAGAGGAAGGTCTCACATTTAGAGAATGGGGAGTCACCACCCAACTGCCTTGCTTTCCCCATCAATGTGCCACATTTCACTAGAATTTAATTAGAGTATAATGTAAGTAGGAAATTCTTTTTTTTTTTAAGGTTTTTTCAAAATATTTTATTTATTTATTTTTAGACAGAGGGGAAAGGATGGAGAAAGAGAGAGAGAGAAACATCAATGTGTGGTTAACTCTTGTGCGCCCTGCACAGGGAACCTGGCCTGCGACCCAGGTGTGTGTCCTGACTGGAAATAGAACCGGCGAGCCTTTGGTTTGCAGGTCAGCGTTCAGTCCACTGAGCCATACCAACCAGGGAGCAAGAGTGAGTTCTTAACTGAAAATTACATTCCAGCTCCATCAAGGCTCACAGCCTCAAAACTATCAGAGCTACTATAAACTTGGCCAGCACTCCACAGGGCACTCCCTCCAAGTATCCTTTAACCCCTGCTGCAGGGCCAGCAAGCAGGCTGTGGTGGGGACATTACTGTCTATGGAAGCATTAGCTGATATTCTTTGAGCTCCCTCTGCTCCTCAGATATCCCTGCCTCACATCAGGTACCAAAAGCAGGAGGAAAACCACACATGTGAGCCACCCCATTCATTCTTTCAATTCATCTTCTCAGAGAGCTTTTTTCTGTTATTCTATCACAGTTGTTCCAATGTTTCCCCCTTTGCCCTCCTCTGTGGAGCCCACCTCCCCACTCTCACAGTCAATCTCCACACTGTTCTCCATGTTAATGGGTCACTTATACACGTTCTTTTACAAGTCCCTTTCTCATCTTTCCACCATTATCTCCCTCTTCCATCACCTCTAGCTGTTGTCAGTCAGCTCCATGTTTCCATGTCTCTGGTTCTATTTTGCTCATTAGATTGTTTTTTTCATTAGATTCCTCATATAGATAAGATCATATGGTATTTGTCTGTCACCAACTGGCTTATTTCATTTAGCATAATATTCTACAATTCCATCTATGCTGTCACAAAAGTTAGGAGTTACTTCTTTATTTATGCTGCATACTATTCCATTGTATAAATGTACCACAGTTTTTTGATACACTCATTTACTGATAGGCACTTAAGCTGTTTCGAGCACTTGGCCATTGTAAATAGCGCTGCTATGAACCTAGGGGTGCATAAGCTCTTTTGAATTGGTGCTTTAGGACACTTTTTCTTTTTCTTTTTTGCAATATGATAAACTTTATTAAATATCATAATAGGATCTTTTTATTTTTTATTTTTTAATTTAATTTTTTAAATACTTACTTTCTTGTTATACAATTACAGTTGCCTGCATCCTCTCCCCTCCCCTCCCCCGAACCCTCCAATACTACCTCCCTCCACTGCCCCCACCCTCCCCCTTGGTTGTATCCATGTGTCCTCCATAGTGGTTCCTGAAAAGCCTTCTCCCCATAGTTCCCTCCCCTTTCCCCTCTGGCTATTAGATTGTTCTTAATTTCAATGTCTCTGGTTATGTTTTGCTTGCTTTTTTCTTTTGTTGATTATGTTCCAGTTAAAAGTGAGATCATATTGTATTTGTCCCTCACCGCCTGGCTTCTTTCGCTTAGCATAATGCTCTCCAGTTCCATCCATGCTGTTGCAAAGGGTATAAGCTCCTTCTTTCTCTCTGCTGTGTAGAATTCCATTGTGTAAATCTACCATAGTTTCTTGATCCACTCATTTGTAGATGGGTACATAGGTTGTTTCCAGCACTTGGCTATTGTGAATTGTGCTGCTATGAACATTGGAGTGCATAGTTTCTTTTGAATTGGTATTTCAGGGCTCTTAGGGTATAATCCCAGCAGTGGAATTGCTGGGTCAAAAGGCAGTCCCATTTTTAGTTTTCTGAGGAAATTCCATACTGTTTTCCTCAGTGGCTTCACCAGTCTGCATTCCCACAAACAGTGCAGTAGGGCTCCCTTTTCTCCACATCCTCTCCAACACTTGTTTATTGATTTGTTTATGATGGCCATTCTGATTTGTGTGAGCATGGTATCTCATTGTGGTTTTAATTTGCATCTTTCTGATGACTAGCAATAACGAGCATCTTTTCATATATCTCTGGGCCCCCTGTATGTGCTCCTTGGAGAAGTATCTGTTCAAGTCTTTTGCCCATTTTTTCATTGGGTCTTACGTCTTCCTGGAGTGGAGTCATGTGAGTTTTTAATATATTTTGCAGATCAGTACCTTCTCTGAGGTATCATTGACAAATTTGTCTTCCCATATAGTTGGTTCTCTTTTCATTTTAATGACATTTTCTTTAGCCCCACAGAAGCTTTTTAATTTGATGAGGTCCCATTTGTTTATTCTTTCCTTTATGTCCCTTGTTTTAGGGGACATATCAGTGAAGATGTTGCTGCGTGGAATGTCTGAGATTTTCCTACCAATGTTTTCCTCTAGCACTTTAATGGTGTCACAACTTATATTTAAGGCTTTTATCCACCTTGAATTATTTTTGTGTATGGTGTAAGTTGGTGCTAAAGTTTCATTTTTTTGCGTACAGCTGTCCAGATTTCTCAACACCATTTGTTGAAGAGGCTATTTTTACTCCATTTTATGCTGCTACTCCCTTTGTTGAAAATTAATTGCCCACAGACACTTTAGTTTATTTCTGGAATCTCTATTCTGTTCCATTGGTCTACCTGTCTATTTCTCTGCCAGTACCAGGCTGTTTTGATTACAGTGGCCTTGTAATACAGTTTGATATCAGGTATTGTGATCCCTCCTACTTTGTTCTTCTTTCTCAAAATTGCAGCAGATATTCAGGGTCGTTTATGGTTCCATATAAATTTTTGAAGTGTTTGTTCTATATCTGTGAAATATGTCATTGGTACGTTAATAGGGATTGCATTGAATCTATAAATTGCTTTGGGTAGTATGGACATTTTTATGATGTTGATTATTCCTATCCATGAGCACGGTATATGTTTCTATTAGTTTGTGTCTTCCATAATTTCTTTCTTCAGTGTTGTGTAGTTTTCTGAGTACAGGTCTCTTACCTCCTTGGTTAGGTTTATTCCTAGGTATTTTTGTTATTGTTGTCGCTATATCAAATGGGATTTTTTTTCCTAATTTCTGCTTCTGATGTTTCATTGTTGGTACAAAAATGCCTTTGATTTATGGATATTGACTTTGTATCCCGTTATTTTGCCAAATTCATTTATTAGTTTGAGTAGTTTTTTGGCAGAGTCTATAGGATTTTCTATGTACACTATCATGTCATCTACAAACAACAAGTTTTGTTTCCTCCTTTCCAATTTGGATGCCTTTTAATTCCTTTTCATGTCTGATTGCTGTGGCTAAAAATTCCAGTAATATGTTAAATAGAAGTGGTGATAATGGACAACCTTGTCTTGTTCCTGATCTTAGTGGGAAAGATTTTAGTTTTTGCCCATTGAGTATAATGTTGGCTGTAGGTCTCTCCTGTATGAGCTTTATTATTTTGAGGAATGCTCCCTCTATTCCCACTTTGCTAAGTGTTTTTTATCATAAATGGATACTGTACCTTATTGAATGCTTTTTCTGCATCTATTGATATGATCATGTGATTTTTGTCTTTGCTTTTGTTTATGTGATGTATTACATTTATTGTTTTGCGAATATTGTACCATCCTTGCATCCCTGGGATGAATCCCACTTGGTCATGGTGTATGATCTTTTTAGTGTATTGCTGGATGCCATTTGCCAATATTTTGTTGAGGATTTTAGCATCCATGTTCACCAGTGATATTGGCCTGAAGTTTTCTTTCTTTGTTATAACTTTATCTGGTTTTGTGATTAGGATGATGCTGGCTTCATAAAAAGAGTTTGGTAGTCTTCCATCATTTTGGATTTTTTGGAGTAGTCTGTGAAGGGTAGGTGTTAGTTCTTCCTTAAATGCTTTGTAGAATTCTCCTGTGAAACCATCTGGTCCAGGGCTTTTGTGTTTCAGGAGTTCTTTGATTACTGCTTCATTCTCATCTGCTGTTATTGGTTAGTTCAGGCATTCTGCTTCCTCTTTATTGAGTTCTGGAAGATTATATTTTCCTAGAAATTTGTCCATTTCACTTAGATTTTCATATTTCTTGGCATACAGTTCTTCATAGTAGTGTCTTACAATCCTTTGTATTTCTGTGGCGTCAGTTGTAATATCTCCTCTTTCATTTCTGATTGAGTTTAAATGAGTCCTCTCTCTTTTTTTCTTGATGTGCCTACTTAAAGGCTTGTTGATTTTGTTTATCTTTTCAAAGAACCAGCTCCTGGATTCATTGATCCTTAGAATTGTGTCTTTAGTCTCTATGTCATTTAATTCTGCTCTGATCTTGGTTATTTCCTTCCTTCTACTTGCTCTGGGCTGTCTTTGTTGTTGTTCCTCGAGTTTTTGAAGGCATAGGGTTAAGTTGTTTGTTTGAAATGTTTCTATTTTTTTTAGGTAGGCCTGTACCGCTATGAACTTCCCTCTCAGGACTGCCTTCGCTGTGTCCCATAAGTTTTAGATTGTTGTAAGTTCATTTTCATTTGTTTCAAGGAACTTTTTTATTTCTTCCCTAATCTCATCCTTGACCCATTGGTTGTTTAATAGCATGCTATTCAATCTCCATGATTTTGAGTGTTTTGAGGTTTTTTCCTTTGGGTTGGTTTCTAATTTCCATCCCTTGTGGTCAGAGAAAATACTTGATATGATTTCAATTTTCTTGAATTTGTTGAGGCTTGTTTTGTGTCCTATCATATGGTCTATCTTTCAAAATGTTCCATGTGCATTTGAAAAGAAAGTGTATTTAGCTTCTTTGGGGTGAAAGGCTCTATATATATCAGTTAAGTCCATTTCGTCTAGGCCATTGTTCAACACCACAATACCTTTGTTGGTATTTTGTTTGGAAGATCTGTCCATTTTTGACAGTGGGGTGTTAAAATCCTCTACTATAATTGTGTTGCTATCGATATCTTTCTTGAAGTCCTCCAAGATTTTCTTTATGTATTTGGGTGCTCCTATGTTGGGTTCATATATATTTACAATGTTTATGTCTTCTTGGTGGATTCTTCCCTTGAGTATTATGAAGTGTCCTTCTGGGTCTCTCTTGATGGCCCTTTTTTGGAAGTCTATTTTGTCTGATATGAGTAGTGCTACCCCGGCTCTTTCTTCCTGTCCCTTTGCTTGGAATATTTGTTTCCAGCTTTCACTTTCAGTCTGTGTAGGTCGTTTGTCCTGAGGTGGATCTCTTGTAGGCAGCATATGTGTGGGTCGTGCTTTCTTATCCATTCCACTATTCTATGTCTTTTGATTGGAGTATTTAATCCATTTACGTTTAAGGGTATTATTGATAGGTACTTATTCATTGCCATTTTTTCTGTACCTCTGTTCCTCTCTCTCTCTCTCTCTTCCTTTTTTTCCTTAAAGCAGTCCCTTTAGCATCTCTTGCAGAGCTGGTTTGGTGGAGGTGTATTGTTTTAGACTTCTTTTGTCTGGGAAGCTCCTCATTTGGCCTTCTCTCTTTATTGAGAGCCTTGCTGGGTACAGTAACCTTGGTTGCAGGCCTTGGGTTCTCATCACTTGGAATAATTCTTACCATTCTCTTCTGGCTTGGGGTGTTTCCATTGAAAAGTCAGCTGATAGTCTTATTTGGGCTCCCTTGTATTTTACTTCCTGTTTTTCCTTTGCAGCCTTTAATATTCTCTCTTTCTTTATCTTGGAATTTTGCCATTTTAATAATGTTGTTTCCTGAAGTGGGCCTCTTTGGGTTCCTCTTGATTGGGACTCTGTGTTTCCTGGATTTGTGTGACTTGTTTTCCATCATTACTTTTTCAAACACGTTTTCTATTCCTTGCTCTTCTTATTCTCCTTCTGGTATCCCAATTGTACGAATATTATTACATTTCATGTTGTCCCACATTTCCCTTAATACTTCTTCATTCTTTCTGAGCCTCTTTTCCTTTTCTTGCTCTTTCTGGGTGTTTTTTTCTACCTTGTCCTCCAGCTTGCTGATCTGATCCTCTGCTTCATCAGCCCTGCATTTGATTCTTTCTATTGTGTTCTTCAGTTCAGATATTGTGTTCTTCATTTTTTCCTGGCTCTTGTGGATAGTTTCTGTTTCCTTTTTCCTGTTGATATAGTTTGCAGTGAGTTTATTGTAGTTTCCTTGTAGTTTCTGATCATTCTGCATGAGCTCATTGAGCTTCCTGATAACCAATGTTTTGAAATCAATATCTGATAGTTGACTTGCCTCTATTTCATTTATCATTCTTTCTGGGGCTTCATCCTTTCCTTTCATTTGGGAATTGTTTCTTTGTCTTCCTGTTGTTTGTGAGACTCTTCTTGCTAGCCTCTGTTTCTTAAACT
>PVJI01024753.1:0-21369 GCA_004026765.1 Micronycteris hirsuta
ATAATTGAGTATAGATGCAAAATAAAGGAAGAAGTGAAGGCTATACAAAGTGAAATAAAGCAAAATATACAGGGAACCAACAGTGAAGGGAAGAAAACTGGGATTCAAGTCAACGATTTGGAAGAGAAGGAAGAAATAAACATCCAACCAGAAAAGAATGAAGAAACAAGAATTTTTAAAAATGAGGAGATTGAGGAACCTCTGGGACAACTTTAAATGTTCCAATATCCAAATCACAGGGGTGCCAGAAAGAGAAGAGAAAGAGCAAGATATTGAAAACTTATTTGAAAAAATAATGAGGGAAAACTTCCCCAATGTGGTGAAGGAACTAGACATGCAAGTCCAGGATGCTCAGAGAGTCCCAAAGAAGTTGGACCCAAGGAAGCACACACCAAGGCACATCATAATTACATTACCCAAGATTAAAGAGAAGGAGAGAATCTTAAAAGCATCAAGAGAAAAGGAGAAATGGCTATCAGTTGATTTCTCAAAAACAAACCTTGCAGGCAAAAAGGGGATGGAAAGAAGTATTCCAAGTCATGAAAGGCAAGGACCTACACCCAAGATTACTCTATCCAGCAAAGCTATCATCTAGAATGGAAGGGCATATAAAGTGCTTCCCAGACAAGGTCAAGTTAAAGGAGTTCATCACCACCAAGCCCTTATTATATGAAATGGTAAAGGGATTTATCTAAGAAAAAGAAGAAGATCAAAAATATGAACAGTAAAATGACAA
This sequence comes from Micronycteris hirsuta, assembly GCA_004026765.1. Lineage (NCBI taxonomy): Eukaryota > Metazoa > Chordata > Mammalia > Chiroptera > Phyllostomidae > Micronycteris > Micronycteris hirsuta. The sequence continues at coordinate 737 of PVJI01024753.1, forward strand.
CAAACTGACAACTATCAACAACCGAACCTAAAATAACAAAAACAAAAACGAACTAAGCAAACAACTAGAACAGGAACAGAATCACAGAAGTGGAGATCACATGGAGGGTTATCAGTGTGTGTGGAGAGCGGTGCTGGGGGGGAGAAGGAGAATGGGGTAAAAAGGTACAGGGAATAAGAAGCATAATTGGTAGGCACAAAATAGATAGGGGAGGTTTAGAATAGTACAGGAAATGGAGAAGCCAAAGAACTTATATGTACAGTCCACGGACATGTACTAACAGGGGCAGGGAATCCTGACCCCTATAAAGGGGAGAAAAAATTGGGATAACTATAATAGCATAAACAATAAAATATACTTTAAAAAGATATGATTAGTATGATAATAATAGCACAAAGGAAGTGAAAGAGAACAAACATTTTTATACTATTGTATTTAAGTTAGAATTATTCTGAACAAATTTATTTTAAGTTAAATTATTATTTGTATTCCTAGAGTAGACCACTAAGAAAATATATAGTAAACTCCAAAAAATATAGTAAAAGTGGGGCAAAGTGGAGAAGACAGATTGCAGAGCCATTTGGAAAGTAGAGTAAATGGAAATTTATGTTAGATGAAAGTGAGATATTCTCCCTGAAGGGGCAGGTAGTCTAGTGGAAGAATCTGAAGAATGAACAAAAAATTGTTCTGCACTGTATTCAGTGACTGGAACATAAAATAAGGGACTGAAAGTTGCAAAAGATTAGGCTGAGACTAGATCATGAAATGTAAGGATTGACCTTTGTCCCTAAGGTATTAGAGAGTAATTTAAGGAATTAAGAAGTGACATGATTTTGAGCAAAGAAGTGTCTGTGAGTCATTAAAGAAATGCACTCACAAAGGTACCTACAATAAAACAGATAATAACAAGTGCTGGTGAAGATGTGGAGAAATTGGAACCCTCATACAGTGTTGGTGGGAATATAAAATGTTGCACCTTCCTTGGAAAACAGTTTGGTAATTACTCAGAATGTTAAACATGGAGTTACTATACGACGTAGCAATAACACTCCTAGGTACATACCCAAGAAAACTGAGAACATGTTTCCATACTAACACTTCTTATGTACAAAGGTTCATAGAAATATTATTCATGATAACCCAAAAGTAGAAACAATCCAAATGTCCATCACCTGACAAGTGGATAAACAAAATGTGGCACATTTATACAATGAAAAATTATTTAGCCACAAAAAGAAATGAATTACCAATACATGTTAAAACATGGATGAACCTTAAAAACATTATAAGTTATGATAACACTATAAAATAAGCCAGACACAAATGCCACATTACGTATGATTCCATTCATATGAAATGTTCAGAATAGACAAATCCATAAAAACAAAATATATTAGTGATTGCCAAAGGCAGGGATTTGCGGGGGCGGATGGGGTAGAAGGAGGAGGAAATAAGAAGGGACTGTTAATGGATGTGAGGTTTCTTTTTGGGGTGATGAAATGCCCTAAAGTTAGGTAGTGCCATGGTTGCACAACTTTGTGGATATACTAAAAACCATTGACTTTTATACTTCAAAAAGGTGAAGTTTATGGTATACGAATATACTTCAATAAAGCTGTTATAAAACAAAAACCATGATGAGTTACCATTTCATATCTAGCAGAATGAGTAAAATTTAAGAGAAAAAGGGTGGAGACGCCGACGCTGACGAGGATGTACAACGTCACTGCTGGTCACAGGGTAAATGGCACCACTACTCATAGAACTGCTTGGCAACGTCTTATAAAGTGGAACAGGCACCCCGCCATGACACGTAGACTCAACCGCCGTTTCCGCAAGAGAAGTGGAAACTTACAACCACATCATTGTACAGGAATGTTCATAGCACCTTATTTATAACAGTCCAAAAATAGAAACCATTCAAGTGTCTATCAGCTGGAGAACAGACCAACAAAATGCGGTATATTTATACAATAGAATAACACCCAGCAATAAAAACAAACCGATAGGTAGAGCAACACGGGTGAACCGAAAAATCATTACCTTGACAGAAAGAAGACAGTTACACACAAAAAAATACCATACTATACGACTGTATTTACATACAGCTGAAGGAAAGGCGAAACTAATCGTGGTGGAAAAGAGAGCAGTGGCTTCCAGGGCAGGGCAGTTGGAACGGGGCACAAAAGAACATTCGGCGATGAAAATAATCTTGGCGGTCTACAGGTTTATAAAATTGTCAAAACCAAACAAAATGATTACTTAAAACTGTGCATTTTATTACATGTAAATTTTATCCTAACTAAAGAATAAAAGTTTTACTGAAATATTCATGGGTGAGGTGATACAATGTAGGGACAGGTTTTAAACACTTCAGAACAAAAATTGGAAGTCAGATAAGAGAAGACTAGCATATGTTGATAAATGATGAAGCTAACTGATATGTACATCAGATTTATATTATTCCCTTTAGTGCTGTACATGTTTAAAAATTCACGTAATGAAAAGTTAACAGTTATTCAATCATACATAAATATTTCTTACTGTAGTTCTGTGGCACAAGTTCCGGGCTCTTAGGAGTTTTCAACTTGTAAGATACATCTCCAATATTAACTGTATCACCTAAAAAGAGAATAAAGAAACACACCATTACAAGAGACAAGTGAGAAACCACACACTGTGCCTTTCCCAAAGTGATTCTCCTGACCCATAGAGAGGGTTATTACAGAAACGTTCTCACATAAGGCTGTGCCAGGCGTCTTAGACCCCAGGCTATGAAACTGCTATCCAAAGTATACTATGGAAAGGAGAAGTGAAGCATGGGTGAAACTTGCATTTTAAATGCTACTTTAGCAAAAAAGGTGAAGTACAATATAATATGCATATTAACTGGCTTTATTTTCTCATGAATATCAATACTAAGAGTCAACAACAATAAAGAAGGAAGTCTTTGGTTTAGAATCATCCAAAGCACCTAGGGTGGTATTGTTACCACAGATCTACAACCTTTTACATCTCTATAGGTTCTTATTTTTACTACACACAACTTCAGGTTCTCCAAAAACATAGCCTAAAAATTCAGTATTTCTAAATACATAGAAAAAAACAAAGCCCTACTGGCATATGAGCCAAGAATCCCGACATGAAACAAACTAAACAGAGCAAAAGTTCTCAGTAACTTCTACATGGTTTTACTTTTTAAAAAATAATATTAATTTCTGGCTAATCTTCTATAGTGCAAGACTAAATTAACAACCTCTATTTTGCTCTCTCCAACAGCAAAATAGGCATATCAATACCATCTGCACCTGGAACTTCATTTGGAAAGAGCTCTAAGACTCAGAAAAAGAAGCTATGACACATCTTCTAATGTTGTCGGTTTGAAGCTAGTGAGGCATCCTGGAGACCAAGGCCTTCAATCACGGTAATAACAACAGCACTGACTTGTTGAATGATTACCATCTTCTAAGTGCTTTACGCACATTCCTAAAATGATCCATGAGACAGACTTTACAAATGAAGAAATTTGTGAATATGGGGGGAAAGTTTTTATAGATGAATAAATGTATTACAGATGAGGCAGGATGGTAAAGCTAGGAAAATTCCTGGGCAAGGACTTCCAGCCAAGATGGAGGCATAGGTAGACACACTGTGCCTCCTCACACAACCAAAAGAGGAAAAACAACAATTTAAAAAAACAAAAACAGCCAGATCTGACAGAAAATCGAACTGAGTGGAAGTCCGACAACCAAGGAGTTAAAGAAGACACATTCATCCAGACCGGTAACTGGGGCAGAGCCGGGCAGAGAGCGCACAGCAAGACAGTGGTTTGTGGAGCGGTACTGACAACGCTCCAGCTGCCCGGAGAGACCCGTGGTGGGCGCACTTGGCCAAAACACGACTCCCACACTCAGTGAAACCCGACGCTGGCCCACCCGGACCCAGCGGGGCCAAGACTGGTGGGCCAGGTAGTCCCTCATTTGTGGGCAGATAAAACGGGAGAAAAAGCTGGGGAGTGGAGCAGACCGTGCAACCCACTATCGTGAGAAAATAAAGCCTCAAACCACTGATTGAAAACACCTATGGGGGTTGAGGCAGCAGCAGGAGGAACTCCCGGCCTCACAGGAGAGTTCATTGGAGAGACCCACAGGGACTTGGAACTACTCCAGCCCACCCACCCACCCTGGAACCAGCACAGAAGGGCCCAACTTGCTTGTGGGTAGCAGTGGAAGTGCGGAGAGCAGAGCAAGTGCCATTGTTCTCTCAGGACCCGGCCCCACAGGCCTTGTCACAACAAGGCAACACGGGTTACCCCTCCCTGGTGAACACCTAAGACTCTGCCCCGTAAAGTAACAGGCGCACAGAGAAGAAAAAAATGGCCCAAATGAAAGAACAGATCAAAGCTCCAGAAAAAATACAACTAAGTGATGAAGAGATAGCCAACTTATCAGATGCACAGTTCAAAACACTGGTAATCAGGATGCTCACAGGATTGGAAGAAAGATGGTCACAACTAGTTGAACAAATGAAGGATATGATAAAGGAAATGAGGGGAAATCTGCAGGGAACCAATAGGGATGAGAAGGAAGCTGGGACTCAAATCAATGGAGCAGTCCAGCAGAAAGAAAAAAACATCCAACCAGAAAAGAATGAAGAAACAAGAACTCAAAAAAATGAGGAGAGGCTTAGGAACCTCCAGGACATCTTTAAACGTCCCAACATCTGACTCATAAGGGTGCCAGAAGGAGAAGAGAAAGACCGAGGGATTGAGAACTTATTTGAACAAATAATGAAGGAGAACTTCCCCAATCTGGCAAAGAAAATAGACTTTCATCAAGTCCAGGAAGCTCAGAGAGTCCCAAAGAAGTTTGACCCAAGGAGGAACACACCAAGGCACATAATAATTACATTATCCAAGATTAAAGAGAAGGAGAGAATCTTAAAAGCAGCAAGAGAAAAGGAGACAGTTACCTACAAAGGAATTCCCATAAGGCTATCAGCTGATTTCTCAAAAGAGACCTTGCAGGCAAGAAGGGGCTGGAAAGAAGTATTCCAAGTCATGAAAAGCAAGGACCAACACCCAAGATTACTCTATCCAGCAAAGCTATCATCTAGAATGGAAGGGCATATAAAGTGCTTCCCAGACAAGGTCAAGTTAAAGGAGTTCATCACCACCAAGCCCTTATTATATGAAATGGTAAAGGAACTTATCTAAGAAAAAGAAGAAGATCAAAAATATGAACAGTAAAATGACAACAAACTGACAACTATCAACAACCGAACCTAAAAAAAACAAAAACAAAAACGAACTAAGCAAACAACTAGAACAGGAACAGAATCACAGAAAAGGAGATCACCTGAAGGGTTATCAGTGGGGAAGGGGATGGGGGAATGAGGGAAAAGGTACAGGGAATAAGTAGCATAAATGGTAGGTACAAAATAGACAGGGGGAGGTGAAATATAATATAGGAAATGTAGAAGCCAAAGAACTTATATATATGACCCATGGACATGAACTAAGGGGGGGCAGGAAGGATGTGGATGGGAGGGGGTATGCCAGGCAGAGGGGAATAAAGGGGGGGAAATGGGACAATTGTAATAGCATAATCAATAAAATATATTTTTTTAAAATTGCCCATACAAAAAAAAAAAGATGATTGCTAGCTAATACATTTATTTTCAAGTAAAGTCAGGCAGAACAAGTGTAACAATTCCTATTTTACAAAGAAGACATTTGTACACTCAAAGAATATAGGACATTTTGTCCCTGAAGATATTCTGAAAACAAATATTGTAATCAAAATAATAACATTCATAACTTTTCATCAAGTAATTCGCTTTCAGAAAAAATTAAGCAAGGGATTCTATTCAATTTTTATAGGGTACATTTTATTAAAGCATTATTTTAGAATGAATCGCTTTTTTGTCCCTATGGAATTTTACCAATTATATAATCTTAAACTTCATGTTTTCCTTTGTGGCCATCAACATGGGTTAAAAAACATTTTATTCTTTCATCAGTGTTTAGTCAATAACAAATTTTTCAGCATATAGTATTGTCAGAATGTTATTTAATATTGTTAGTTTCCAATAATTGTTAAATAATTTTATATGACTGATAGTTTTTATTTAATTCTTAGCTATCTCATGAGAAATCTGGATATTTTCCCCAGATATTCCAAAGCTGTTATATTGTCAAGATCTTTACCCATCTCAAAAATGCTTTTCTCAGTTATGTATCTCAGGCACATCTGTGGTAATCCATCTAAAAAGTGCTTTTAATGCTCTTAATCCACCCAAAATTGTAAACTTCAGATTATGTTAATGAATATACATCCTTTAGCATACTCAAAACTATGAAATGAGCTCACAATTCAATGACTTGAAGCTTTGGCATACAAATTGCTTTAGTGCAGGGTTTCTCAACATCAGCGTTGCTGACATATGGGGTGGGATAACTGTTGTGGGGGCTGTCCTGTGTACTGTAAAATGTTCAGCAGTATCCCGGCCTCTACCCACTAGATACTAGTAACATCCCCTTCCTCCTGTTTAACCAAGAATGCCTTCAGATATTGCCGAACGGTCCCTGCATGAGGGGAATCACCACTGGTGTCAACATTTTTGTAATACAAAACTTAGACTGAAGAGAAAACCAAATATAGCAGCAATTTTCATGTTATGTATCCTCCTAATATAGGGCTTCCCAACAATTTATTAGGTTATAATTGTTCTGTGACTTTATTGCTAAATTCTTTAATACACAATTGGATCACCATGTTCCCAGGGACAAAACAGCCTGCCTCAGGTTCAATGTAGTTAATAATTTCCCCAAAGTTAACACCTAGTAAATACAGTGCTAAGACCTGAACCATACTATAGTTTTTCTCTTTATACCATATTCCTCAAGTGAAGCCACAGTTCTTCATTTCCCCTCCCCAAAGTCATCAATTCTATTACACCCCAAGAATATAATCTTAAAATCACAAAAATGCATATAGGCAGATATTTATTGCACTGTTTCTATATTTTAAAATAGACAACCTGAATATCCAAGAATGAAAAATTGGTAAACTAAATAGGCAAATATATGAACTTAATACCTATTTAAAATAATCATATATAAACATATTTATCACTATGTTAATATGTTCATAATAATGACTAAGTGAGCCTAAATTATAAAACACATGATCCCTATTTTTAAAAAAGAATTACATTAATGTAAATAATAAACATAAAATCTGATGGGAATAACATCAAAAAGTTGACAATTATGAGTTTGTATGGGACGATTATGTTTCAGGGAATTCATATTTTTTGCATTTCTATAATAAACAGATTTCTTATACAAAAAGTAGTTTTAAATATTTCTATTAAAATTTTTATTTCATATACAAAAGTCATAATAATAAGGCAGTGAATTCCTATACATAATAATGGTATTAAAGAACAACACTAAATATATCACAGTGGATTTATAAAGTCATGTGTCCAGGTTTATCATTTGATCTTGATCTATGGTGTATCTGAAACTATTTAACATCACAGCGCTACTGAACCAACCTTGCTAGGCTCTAACTGTGAAAACACAATAATTTCTACTGAAAACTCTTTGTAGTAGCTAACCTCCTTGCTAACTTCTTCGTTCCTAAAACGAAAATACAATACTACAATGAAGTAAAGAAATGCAAAGAATTGACAAATTATGGAAAATAAGACTTTCTGATAGCAAGAGATAAAAAGCTGTGGGTTTGGATTTTTTTTTCTTCCTTAAAATAAATGACCCTCCCTTATGCTTATAAGGCTTTATAAAGCTTCTATCTTGAAAGCCGCAAGGCAACTCCAGCCTCTCCTGCTCATTCTCTGCCTGAACTTTAACATAACAAGCCACTGAGTGTTTATTAGATACAAAGGGTTGATGGGCACGAAAAAGAACGTAAAGATAAACATATACATAAGGTCCATGCAAAATAAGAACAGTATATAACTTGCATCTATTGTTTTGTGTACCTTGTTTCTCTTTCCAAACTACTATTAGGAAGCAGGGTCAATTATATGCAGAGAGGAGATAATAATCACATGTGTGAGTGCTGCGGAAAGCTCTTTCCAACCTAAATTGTAATTCATTAAGGCATATTGCTATTGGTGATTTTACATTTGTCTGTGTATTACTTCTGATTTAAAATAGGACACTCCAACCTTGATGGTCAATGTCATGGCCCAGGTTAGCCAAGAGTTTGCCTCCTGTTTACCTGGCTCAGAGCTGCTCTTACTTGAGTCCAGATTTGTGATGCATTTCCAGCTGCATTTAACCACCGTCCTCATACCTATTCCTTGTGGATCTTGCTAAAGTCAATGACTGAATTTAAGTCAGTGTGTTTGTAATGTGTCCATGAGTCTCACATTTGGAGCAAAGCTTATATTTTGATTTGGAGGACATAACACAAATTTTGAGGACATTTACAACTAAACACCAATACCTATGTAATACAGACTTTAAAAATTCATAGCCACATGGATTTCTAATGTTTTTTAAATTAACATGTATTACTCATGCACAAAGAACACTTTTTTCTTTTTTAGAAGGTTCACATAAATTAACTCTGTTCCATCTGATAGTTCTGATAATTCTCAACCTAAAAGGAACAGGTTTAAGCTCTTCTAGAGCAAGCCAAGGAAACAGAATTACTCTCACAAAGCTGAAAACACACATACTAAGAATAATAAAGAAGCTAACTTTCATTGAACATTAACATATCAGGGATTGTATTAACTAAAGCCTCACAACAACCCTATCAGATATACTTACCTTAACCTCATTTTACAGTTCAAAAAACTGGGACACAAAATTAAGTCTTCTACCCTCAAATCCCCATATCTAGACAGTGCAACCCTGGCTAACTTCAAAAACCCAAGTTACAGATTATGCTACACTTCCCCCCTTGACCTTTGCCTTCTAGGACAAAGGAGCAACAAAAACTCAAAGAACAAAAAACAGAGGAATAAACAAATACCCTGGAAGTCACAATAATTGATAAGGGGCAAAATGTGACCTCACAACTCCATATAGCAAAAACAAATTGTTCAGTGAATGAATGAATGAATGAAATAAAATGTATGGGACTTCAACTCCCTCATTTCCTGGCAAGGAGAATTATTTGGAGCACGGAAAACGTGGAAAGCAAGAGGAACAACGAAACCTAAATTTCATAGTGAAAACCTCCGTTATTCTAAGCAGCAACAACATTGACAAAACCTTGCCTAAAATCACTTTTTGCCAATCAAAAGCAACAATATACATCCCTTCCTTTAACCAGAACAAATGCTCTAACTTCAACACAGAAGATTCCTAAAACCAGTTCAGGTAGAGACAAAAAAAACACTAGGCTTAGAAATCATAACTAATATAGTCACTAGTTAGCTGTGTGATTTCCAACCCACTTTTCCCTCTGGGTCTAGATGACCTAGATTGTAGCGTCAGGGGTTTTAACTAAATTAAATTGTAATTTTCAACTCTAAGAAAATAGGAACCTGTGAGAAAATAAAACTCCTGTAAAACTTGGAAAGGCTCAAGAATACATTTAGAACACCTTGAACAATGGGTTCTTTAGCGAGAATGTAGTTTTAAGATACTACTAGCCCTGGCTGGAACATGGCACAAATCGGCTTCCAGGCCCTTGAGACTCAGAGAGCAAGGTCAAAGCCTGGCTTTCAACAACCTCTAAGGACCTCTGCATTGACCTCTGTGTGTACTTAAGTCAGAATTTTGGGGGTAAAAGCAGAAGTGTGTAAAAGCAGCAGTGGGAGGAGAAAGCACTGTGTATTCCAAGTCGCCAGAAGCCGTAGTACAGACCACTCAGGCTACTGAATGAGGCCCAGAACGCAAAGGCTTTACGCCGCATTACACAGCGGTTTCCCAGCGGCAGCCAAGCAGCAGGGAGGGTGGCGCCGCGGCGCGCGGGGCGTCCAGGGGTTACCTGTCTCGGACCCCGCCCCGGCGTGCAGCAGTCTGACCTCCGGCCGCCGCCCGTCGCCGGCCGGCCGGCCCCGCACCACCTGCCGCAGGAGCAGTCGCACGCGCCGCGCGGCCGGGCCGCCGGGGCCGCAGGGCGACCGCAGGAGCAGGAGCCGGGACTGCATGGGGCTGGCAGCGTTGCTGGGCTGCTGAGGGACTCCGGCCCGGCGCGTCCCGGGCTGGCAGCGTGGGGCGGCGCAGCTGAGGGGACAGGAAGCGGCACCGCGCCGAGTCCGCCGGAAACTCCTTCCCCCGGAGCGGCCGGCACGACTCGCCCGGCCCGTCCTGGCCCGCGGGGACGGAGCGAGCCCCCGGAGAGCGAGCCAAGGGAGCTGGCCCCGGCCGACCCGGGCGGACCGCGCTGGATCGCAGAGACCGCGGGGCGGAGCCCTGGGCCAGGCGGCCGCTGGGGTGCTCGCCCCGCGGGGTCGCGGGCCCTGGACCCCTGGGCGCGCCTCAGGCTCCTGCCTTCACCTGTGCACCTGGATTCAGCGGGCAGGCCTCCCTTGGCTCGATTGCAATCCTGTAAGCCACAGGTGGCAAACACAAGTCCCACTCGCTGAATCTGGCCCTCCCCCTTGTTTTATCCGGCCCCACACCTTGCTTCTACCTAGCGGCAGTGCAGAGCTCTCACTTAACTGTTAAGGAGTAGTTACATTTTTACAGTCCTAAAATTACATTATGCCCTTTGAAGGCAACCGGAGGCTGATGTGTTCCTCCGTGAACAGGAGTTTGACATCCTGCCAGTGCAAACTCTCAGGAGAATGGGAAATGCTGAAGGGTTGGTTTTAGGAGCGTTTGATGGTGTGACTCGTCAGATGTTCTTACTCAGTCTTTGCTGGTTAAAAGCCCAGTCTTATTGTGTATATACAGTGCATTTTCCCTGTATGCTGCTTCAAATACTTTCCAGAAATTTAGGATGTATTCGTGAGGTTGCCGAAACTTTCGCCTATCTTGATTCATTGTAACTGTACCAGTGTTTACAGTATTTGAAAACCTCGCGCCGTATTTTTTCTACTTTTTCTCAAATTTTAAATAGAAAACTCATCTTAGTGATATACAGAAATTGCCAAAATGTCAGGAAGGACCCGAGTTAAGCATTGTTTTAGTCATTCTGGGGTGCAAGAGTTAAATAAATATAGTTTGTGTGTTTAGTAAGGAAAAATGTGGGACGCTGGCTAAGGCTGCCACCCTTTCATACATGCCAATAGTGGAAGTGTTCCTACCACAAAGCAAATTAAGCCTAATATAATTCTACTGCATCTCCCCAATGTCAGGGGTGAATTGACGGAGGGAAAATGTTAAAATCAAGTATACAAGACAAGCATCAAAAAGAAGGCAGAGGTTTCACTCAGTTAAAGGATTTATTAAGTCTAAATGGTTGCTATCTTTAAATCTGTATTGAGCGCTTAACGTGCATAACCTTGTCATATGTACTGAGAAGAAAGTGATGAGGCTATAAAAGAAAGGAGCTGAGCAGAAGACTTTGTGTATCTTGCTGAGGACTTAGATTTAGGGGTAAAGGCTGAAACAGGCTTCTAAACTAGTTGGGGAGACAGTGATAATAAGGGCGAACATTTCTGTAGTGCATTGCAACATGATTTTACATATGTGTTCTCTTATAAATGTCACAACAGCACTATAAAAGTGCTAGGGAGAATGTAAGACGTAACAGTTTATGAAATGCCTGCCCGCATTGAGTACATACTATGACCCAGGCATTTTGCTAAAATAACTTTAATGCATTATCTCATTTCACACAGCAACACTTTGGATTGGGGTATTATACACCTCATTTTACAGATGAATAAGCTGAGGCTGAAAGAGTTAAGTACCTTGATTGGGGTGTTTCCATTTACTCTTACTGGAATCCAGTACACACTGTTTAGTGGAAGAACAATCTAAAGTAATTTAGCAAAATGACTAATGTAAGCACTAAGAGCTCTTGGAGTTAAGACAATGGGGAGATCAAACAACTTAGAACATTTAGTATTCAACAACATTCATTGAGCAACTCTTGTGTGACAAACCAGTACCCCACTATGTACCATGTGCCAATGGGTTCACATCAAGTATAAAAAACAAACATACAAATAAAGAATACAATACACTTCTTGAGTTAGCCCCTGCACATCATTCTTGCGGTGTATGAACTGAACACAGTCCCTGCCCACCCTGTTCTCTGTAACTTGCATTTCTTCATCTTTAAGATGCCTGAGGAAATGCACCATGGAGAGGAGGAGGTGGTGACTTTTGTCTTACAGGCAGAAATTGCCCAACTCACGTCTCTCATTATCAATACCTTCTATTCCAACAAAGAAATATTCTTTCAGGAGGTGATCAGTAATGCTTCCTTCAATAAAATATGCTATCGGAGCCTCACTTTCAAGTTGGATAATGGTAAAGAGCTGAAAATTGACATAATCCCCAACCCCCACGAACACACCCTGACTCTGGTAGACACAGGCATTGGCATGACCAAAGCTGATCTCATAAATAACCTGAGAACCATTGCCAAATTTGGTATTAAGGCAAAACTTGGAGGCTCTGCAGGCTGGCACAGACATCATGATTGGACAATTTTTGTTGGCTTTTACTCTGCCTACCTGGTGACAGAGAAAGTGGTTGTGATCACAAAGTACAGTGATCATGAGCAGTATGCCTGTGAGTTTTCTGCTGGGGTTTCCTTCACTCTACAAGGTAACCATGGTGAGCCCACTGGCCCGGATACCAAAGTGATTCTTCACCTTAAAGAAGATCAGACAGAGTACTTAGGGGAGAGTTAGGTCAAAGAAGTGGTGAAGAAGCACTCGCAGTTCATAGGTTATCCCATCACCCTTTATTTGGAGAAGGATGAGAGAAAGAAATCACTCGTGATGAAGGAGAAGAAGAGAAAGGTGAGAAGGAAGAGGAAGATGAAGATGATGAGAAGAAGGGCAAGACTGAAGATGTGGGCTAAGATGAGGAAGATGATAGTGCTAAGGATAAGAAAAAGAAAACAAAAATGATTAAGGGAAAATACATTGATCAGGAAGAACGGAAAAAGACTAAGCCCATTTAGATCAGAAACCCTGATGATATCACCCAGAAAGAATATGGAAAGTTCTATAAAAGCCTTACTAGTGACTGGGAAGATCACTTGGCAGTCAAGCACTTCATATAGAAGGTCAGTTTGAATTCAGGGCATTACTATTCATCCCCGCAGGCTCCTGTTGACCTCTTTGAGAACAAGAAGAGCAACAACATGACTCTATGTCCACTGTGTGTTCATTATGGACAGTTGTGATAAGTTGATACCAGAGTATCTCATCTTCATTTCTAGCGTGGTTTACTCTGAGGACCTGCCCCTGAACATCTGAGAAATCCTGCAACAGAGAAAAATCTTGAAGTTCATTCATAAAAACATTGTTAAGGATGTCTTGACTTCCTCTCTGAGATGGTAGGAGAAAGGAGAACTATAAGAAATCCTACAAAGCATTCTCTAAAAACCTAAAGTTTAGGTTCTAAGAGGACTCTACTGATTGGTGATGCCTTCATGAGCTTCTGCACTATCACACCTCCCATTTCATCAAGAGATGAAATGACTTCTCTTTTGGAATATTTATTTCACATAAATGAGACCCAGAAGTCCATTTATTACATCACTGATGAGAGCAAAGAGCAGGTTTCCAACTCTGTTTTTCTGGAGAGAGTGTGGAAGTCAGTCATAGAGGTAGTATATGCAATGGAGCCTATTGATGAGTATTGCGTGCAGCAGCTCAAGGCATTTGATGGGAAGAGTCTGGTCTCACTTACCAAGGACGGCCTGGAGCTACCTGTGGATGAAGAGGAGAAGAAGAAAATGGAGAATAGCAAGGCCGAGTTTGAGAACCTCTCCAAATTCATAAAAGAAATCTTGGATAAGGAGGACTTCGAGCCAAGATGGAGGTGTAGGTAGGTACACGGTGCATCCTCGCACAACTAAAAGAAGGACAACAAGAAATTTAAAAACAAAAACCAACCAGAACTGCCAGAAAATCTATCTATGTGGAAATCTGACAACCAAGGAGTTAAAGAAACACTCCTCCAGACCGGCTGGGGGGCGGTGACGGGCAACCGGGGCGGAGGGCACAAGCAGCAAGGGAGCGGCTGGTGGGGCAAATCGGTCCCACATTGGTGTGCGGATAAACCGGGAGGGAAAACCAGGGAGCGAGACACACCACACAACCCAGGGTTCCAGTATCAGGAAACAAAACCTCAAAACCTCTGACTGAAAAAAACCTGTAGGGGTTTTGGGAGAAACTCTAAGCCTCACAGACGAGTTCACTGGAAAGACCCACAGAGTCCTAGAATGTACACAAACACACCCACCAGGGAATCAGCACCAGAAGGGCCCAATTTGTTTGTGGGTGGCAGAGAAAGTGACTGAAACCTGGCAGAGAGCTGAGAAAGCAGCATTGTTCCTTCTACGACCTCTTCCCCATATACAGTGCCATGAAGCAGCAGTGTGGGTTACACCACCCTGGTGAATACCTACATAATTGCTGTGCTGAGAAAAAAAAAAATGATCCAAATGAAAGAACAATCAAAGCTCCAGAAAAAAGACAACTAAGCAATAAAGAGATAGCCAATCTATCAGATGCAGAGTTCAAAACACTGGTAATCAGGATACTCACAGAAACAGTTGAGTATGGTCACAAAATAGAGGGAAAAGTGAAGGCTATGAAAAGTGAAATAAAGAAAGTGTAGAGGGAACCTACAGTGACGAGAAGGAAACTAGGACTCAAATCAATGGTTTGAAGCATAAGAAAGCAATAAACATTCAACCAGAACAGAATGAAAAAAACAAGAATTCAAAAAAATGAAGAGAGGCTTAGGAACCTCCAGGACAATTTTAAATGTTCCAAATCAAAGGGGTACCAGAAGGAGAAGAGAAAGAGCAAGAAATTGAAAACTTATTTGAACAAATAATGAAGGAGAACTTCCCCAATCTGGCAAAGGAAATAGACTTCCAGGAAGTCCAGGAAGTTCAGAGAGTCCAAAGAAGTTGGACCCAAGGAAGCACACACCAAGGTACATCATAATTACATTGCCCAAGGTTAAAGACAAGAAGAGAATCTTAAAAGCATCAAGAGAAAAGAAAAGAGTTACCTATAAAGGAGTTCCCGTAAGACTATCAGCTGATTTCTCAGAGGAAACCTTACAGGCAAGAAGGGACTGGAAAGAAGTGCTCAAAGTCATGAAAGACAAGGACCTACACCCAAGATGACTCTATCCAGCAAAGCTATAATTATAATGGAAGAGCAGATAAAGTGCTTCCCAGATAAGGTCAAGTTCAAGGAGTTCATCATCACCAAGCCCTTATTATGTGAAATGTTAAAGGGACTTATTGGCCCAGCTAGTGTTGCTCAGTGGATTGAGCGCGGGCTGGGAACCAGAGGGTCCCGGTTCGATTCCCAGTCGGGGCACATGCCTGGGTTGTGGGCCAGGTCCCTGATGAGGGCCATGTGAGAGGCAACGATACATTGCTCTTTCTCCCTCCCTTCTCCTCTCTCTCTGAAAATAAATAAATAAAATCTTTAAAAAATTTTTAAAGGGACTTATCTAAAAAAAAAATGACAACAAACTCACAACTATTGACAACCAAACCTAAAAAAACAAAAATGAACTAAGCAAACAACTAGATCAGGAACATATTCACAGAAATAGAGATCACATGGAGGGTTATCAGCAGGGAGGCAAAGGGGAAGTAGGGGAAAAGGTGCAGAGAATAAGTAGCATAAATGGTAGGTAGAAAACAGACAGGGGGAGGTTAAGAATAGTATAGGAAGTGTAGAAGCCAAAGAACTTATGTGTATGACCCATGGACATGAACTAAGAGGGGCGGGTATGTGGGTGGGAGGTGGGGTACAGGGCAGAGGAGAATAAAGAGGGGAAAATGGGACGATTTTAATAGCATAATCAATAAAATACATTTTTTTAAAAAACGGATAAAAAAGAAATTTTTGATAAGAAGATGGAGAACGCAACAGTCTCCAGGGCTTGTGCCTTCGCCCCGCTGCACTGGGACTAGCACTTAGAGCAGGATACATGGTGTCAAGCTTTTCCTTTACCACATTTGACATTAGGTTGGGATGTTGTGTATTGTGGGGCTTGGGGGTTATTTATTTTGTTTTAAAGTATGCAAAGTTTTTTTAAATGACAATACAATGAGACACATGTTTAGGATATTTAGATTCAAGATACTCAGAAGTGGAGCACTTTACCTGGGAGAGGTCAATGTGGTTTCACAGAGGAGGTAATGTTTGAAATAATTCTTGAAGATGAAAGAGTTTGTTAGGCTGAGAAAAAGGCAAATCATATCTGCCAGAGGGAAGAGCACATGCAAAGACACAGAGAGCTTAAAATATGTGATGAAACTGAGAATCAGAGAGGGATGCACTGTATCTGGAAGTCAAATACATAAAGCAGTTTGTAGAGATAAGACTGAAAAACATTGGGACTATGACAAATCTGAAATGTGAACAAGAATTTTGAGCCAGAGAAGAGGTGGCACCGGAGCTTTACTTTGAAAGCTAGTTTAGATTTGGATAAGCAAAGATGAGGAGTATAGAGGATCAGTAGAACCTAGCGTCCTAGCAAGCACGGTTAGTTTATAGGGACAGTGAGACCAGCCAGGTGAGAGGGATGTCATTTTTAGAGAACAGGAGAAAGTATTGTCGGAGTGGGAGAAAAAGATTGAAGTTAAGAACAGAGAGAAGAATCTCTGATGGCTGGAAGAAGTTGGACTTCCTCTTATAGGCAAATTGACTAACTGCCAGATATTTTTTATCATTTTTAAGGCAGTGACATGAACTGTGAATTGAGTAAGAAAGATAAGAAGCACTAAGTTCTAGCTATGTGGCAGTAAAAATAGTCTCTTGCTCAAAGCAATGAACTTCCCTTGATGAATGGGAAAGAGTAGACCTTAGCATACACAAAAGATGAACCAGAGGTATTTGGTTTTAAGAGATATCCATCACACTCCCTATGTAATTTCTCTTATATTCTCACTAAAATAATCATATTTTTTTAAAGCACACTACCAAAAACTGGTATTGACTGTTAAGCTTTTTCCAGATGCTGTGGGGAATATTTTTTACCTACTACACTAATGTAACTGGATAGTAAGGCAATTAATAATCCATCCATGCTCTGTCCAGTTACAAGAAGGTCGGTGCTTCATCGCTCCTTAATGTCCACCCTAGTGAGAAGTCACAGGTCCATGCCAGCGGTTCCACACACCAGTGTGCATTCTGATCTTTGGAGAAGTTGTTAAAATGTATCTCCCAGGTTTCTTGCCCACCCCCCACTCTGAGATTCTGGTATAAGAGGTCCGAAAGGGCCCAAGACTATGCCTTTTTAGTAATATCTATAGGAGAGCAACTACATGCCACACATTTGAGTCATAAAGCTAGAGAATAGTTCCCTCTTTTGTTCTGTTTTGCTGCTAATGCTGTCCCACCTCTTCATCCTCTTCTGCACTTCTCTAAAACAGTTGTAAGTACACTCACCTCATTCACAAGCAACCAAAATAAAACAAAACTGAGTAGGCAACTGGAGAAAAGAGGAATGAAGAGAACAAACAAGGCACCCTTTACATAGTGAAATCTTTTTAGACAAGGACATGAGCAGAAACACAGCCCAGAGAAAACTTGTAACTATAGTTTTTCTTCAATTCCATCTATCCAGAGTATGGGAAAATCGTGTGTGTGATAAGACATGAAAATATCCCATCTGTTACATGGGTTCATCCCAAAGGAACCACACAAGCTAAAGCCTGCTCTGACGCTAGACCCGAAGTTCTGTGAAGGGAATTTGACTAGCACAGAAGTGGGTAGAAAAGAGAGCCAAAGCTAATTGGATCAGTCTGTCTGCTTGCAAATATCAGGTCAGAACAGATCATTCTGTACTCAAGAATAAATAATAAGAGGGGAAATGAACACTATTTTTAAAATACTGTGGAACAAAAAATAGAGTAACGTCCTGTCAATTCAGAAGGTATGTAAACCTCTGAGAAGTTTTTACAGCAATGTGGGGTGGGGGCAGTGTTGCTCGCCACGCCTAACAAGGTTACAAAAACAGTCAGTTTTCATGAAATAAGAACAATCAAAAACATGACCAGTTGAGGAAGGGAAGGAAGGAGTGGAAGGGGGGAGAGAGAGAGAGAAAGAGAGAGAAGAAGATACACTAGCAGAAACCCCCCCTGCAACAAAATACCTAATATTGAATAAAATATGTGTAAATATGATTCAAAATGAATTTCCAACATTATATGAAAGTATGGAAAGTTTTCTAAAACCAGGAATGAAGCTAAAGAAGAGTCTGGAAGGTAAGGAATCATCGGAGGTGCTGGGGGCCTTGGAGACATCTACTTTTACTATCTCTGGTGCCTACGGCACCAACGGGAAGGAGGTCAAAGACCCCGGCATAAAGCCGGGACTCACACAGGGCTACACAGTTAGCTAAACAGTAGGCTAGGCCAAGGGAGCAGCAAGATATCATGTCTGTCTGTTTGATTCTAGGTAGAATTATTTTTTTCCTTCTAAGAATTTGTGGCTTCTACTTGAAACTGAGATGTGTTTGAGGCATGTATATGCAGTATTTAATTGTTATTAAAAGATATATAAGCCAATAATTTTAATTTAAAATTAGTAAATATATATAAGATATTTAAAAAGAACCATTAACAAGCTTTATTTGATGAACACAAAAAATCAGCAAACATAGTTTGGAGAGGGCACATGACTTGCGAGAACAAATAGAACATTAGAGATGGGTTATATTAAAAGACATAAAGTAAATTCAACAAAAATCAAAGATAGAGAACACAATTTTTGATAGTAATGTAATTATGTAAAAATAAATTTTATGCCAATTTTTAAAACTAGATATGCTTTTACATACTCAAGAATCGAAGAAGAAAATAAAATTGGGAACACTAGGAACCAAACAATGATGAAAATACAACCCATGAAATCCTGTATGTGGAGCTAAAGCCATCCTGTGCTTAAAGGCTGAAAATCGATGGGCAAATTTTTCAACTTAAGTATAAAAAAAGAATAATAGATTACATCCAAAAGAAGTTGAGGGAAGGAATAATAAAGATATGAAAATTGCTGAAGTAAAAAACAAAGTTAAGAGAATCAACAAAGACAAAAGTTAGTTGTGTAGTAAGACTGCTTTTTAAGAGCAGAAATAAGGTGACCTCAATAAGATTAGAAGATAAAATTGAATAAGTTGCCCAGAAAGGGGAACAAAAAAGATAAGAAAAAGAAAAAAAAAATGATTTAAAATTCAGAGAATCAGTACAGATCTAACATACAAATTCTAGTGTTCAAGAGTTCCTGAGGGAGAGAACAGAATAAAGGGAGGAGGAAGGAAATCATTGAATCATCAAAATTTGAGAAAATTTTGCAGGAATGAAGGAAGCAAATGTCCAGATTAAAAGTTGTTCAGCCCAAGAAAACTGTCAGTGAAATTTCAGTAACCTGAGGACAGAAAAAAAAAAAAAAAAGAAATCTGTGAGCTTCCAGAGAGAAAATCAGGCTTTATATAAAAATCAATAATCAGAATGGTCTTCGACTTCCAAAGTCACAGTTAAGGGGAAGAGAGGGAAGACACTATAACCCTGGCTACCTGTTTATGAGGACAATAAAGGTGACAATAAGATATTTTTTACTTAACTTTTGCAATGACTTACAATATCTAAATTTTTGAATATTGAATGTATAAATGTACTTCTTGTTGTGTATTTTTATTTAGGAGTATGTTATAGCAAGAAGTATATTTGCTATACATTATATTTGCCCCCAGGAAGAAATTTGCCCTTGCTATAGCAATGGTGGGAGCCAGAAGACAATGAAGCAATGTCTTCAAAATTCTTTAAGAAAATAATTTCCAAGAACAATATTCCCAGCCAAACTATCAATTAAGAGTTGAGGGTAGAAAAGAGACATTTTCAAACATGTAGAATCTCAAAAACAATTTATTTTCCATGTACCTCTCTTGGGAAGAGAGGGAGTACGCCAAGAAAGAGACAGACATAGCACCTTGGGAAACAGAGATGGAACACGGGAGAGAGGAAACGAGAACCCCTGAATGATGGTGAAGAGGGATTGATGGGCGGCTGCCGCGCACCAGGCTGAAGGCCGTCAGTCTCCGTGGGATGAGGTCAGAGGGTTCAAAGAGACTCCTTCAAGAATTTCAGTCACTAGGTGTTGTCAGAAAAATGGAAAACACTAGAGGGTTTGAATGTAGTGAGTTAATGATGAATATGTGAAAACTAAATAAAATATAATTATTAATTATGAGGAAAATAGAATGTGCTGGAAAATATAGTATTATACTTATCATATTATACAGTAACTCAACTATAAAGGGCATTTACACAGTCATGGGAGTGTAAAATTGAATATTAAGCTAGACAAAATTACGGCCTAACTGCAGTAGCAAGACATGAGGATAGTGACCAGGGAGAGAAAGGGAGTGAATGAAAGCTAAATTCCCATCTTCCAAAGTAGAAAGTCAACAGCTAATGCCTAAAGCTGAAAACTCAAGAAGTAGCCATATAAGCATGCTGTTAGAGATATTAAGATAA
>PVJI01024754.1:0-21475 GCA_004026765.1 Micronycteris hirsuta
AATTTACACGTTTTGAGCACAGCTCCGTGTGATTCCTGTGTGAGCAAGTGTGGATCATGTCTGTGGGATGGGAATTCTCTAATAGGAATTTGGCAAAGGTGTATCTTAAAAAATTCTAGCTTGCTGATCCTTGAATATTGCTTTCACCTGGTCGTGTCTGCCACCAGACGTGAATCAACATCCCAATGCTTTGTTATGAGTAATCCTACCTGTTCTGCTTAATCCCATGAATAATCAATCCAATGTAAATGTGTCTTAATGCCTCTAATAAAACCCCCAGCTGGGCAACCCACGAGGTCTTTCTCCCCAAGATGGGCGATGGTGGAGGAGACCCGTGGCCGCCAGATTTCTTCCCCCCGCGTGTCTTAGTGTGAGATTTATACACGCATTGGTTACGATCAACCCCGGGATACGGCAGGTCCGATCTACCCCACGACAATATTCTCCAGATCCATCCATACTGTTACAAAGGGTAAAATTTTCTTCTTTTTTACAGCCAAGCAGTATTCCATTGTATACATGTCCCATAGTTGTTTTATCCACTTATCCATTGATGGGCCCATGAGCTGCTTCCATATCTTGGCCATCGTAAATAATGCTGCAATGAACATAGAGGTGCTTATGTTCTCTCAAATTTGTGTTTTGGGTTCCTTCATATGTATTTCCAGTAGTGGGATCACTGGGTCAAAAGATAGATCCATTTTTAATTTTCTGAGGTATCTCCATACTGTTTTCCACAGTGGCTGTACCAATCTGCGTTCCCACCAACAGTGCAAATGGGTTCTCCTTTCTTCACTTCCTCGCCAGTCCTTGTTGTTTGTTGATTTATTAATGAGAGCCATTCTGACAGGCGTGAGGTGGTATCTCATTGTAGTTTTAATTTGCATTTCTTTGATAATTAGTGATGTTGAGCATCATTTCATATGTCTATTGGCCATCTGTATGTCCTCTTTGAAGAAGTGTCTATTCAGGTCCTTTGCCCATTTTTTAACTGGGTTGTTTGTTTTTTTGGTGTTGAATTTTGTAACTTCTTTATAAATTTTGGATATTAACCCCTTATCAGATGTATCGATGAATACGTTCTCCTATTCTGTGGATTATCTTTTTATTCTGTTGAAGTTTTCCTTTGCTGTGCAAAAACCTTTTAGTTTGATGTAGTCCCATTTGTTTTTCTTTTGTTTGCATCGCCTGGGGAGATATATACAATAAACTATTGCTATGAGCAATATCTGAGATTTTGATGCCTATATTTTCTTCTATGATTTTATAGTTTCTGGTCTAACATTTAAGTCTTTGATCCATTTTGAATTTATTCTTGTTTGTGGTGTAAGAAGGTGGTCTCGTTTAATTTTTATGCACGTTATCTGTCCAATTTTGCCAACACTATTTATTGAATAAACTATCTTTAGCCCATTGTATGTGCTTGCTTCCTTTGTCAAAGACTAATGGAGTATAAAGGTGTGGGTTTATTCTGGGCTCTCTATTCTGTTTTGTTGATCTATGTATCTGTTTTTATGTGAGTACCTTGCTCTTTTGATTACTATGGCCTTATGGTACAGTTTCATATTAGGTAGTGTGATTCCTCCAACTTTGTTCTTCTTTCTCAGGATCACTGTTGCTATGCAGGGCCTTTTGTGGTTCCACATAAATTTTTGAAATATTTATTCTAGTTCTGTGAAATACATCATTGGAATCTTGATAAGAATTGCATTGAATCTATGGATTGCTTTGATGTTAATTCTTCCTATCCATGAACACAGTATGTGCTTCCATTTATTTGTCACTTCTTCAACTTCTTCCTTCATTCTCTTACAACTTTCTGACTATAGGTCTTTTACATCGTTGGCTAGTTTTATTCCCAGGGATTTTATTCTTTTTGAAGAAATTGTAAATGGGATTATTTTCTTAATTTCCCTTTCTGTTAGTTTGTTATTATGTAAAAATGCTTATTTCTGAATATTAATTTTGTGTCCTACTACATTGCTCAATTCATTGATCAGTTTTAGTAATTTCTTGGTGGAATCTTTGGCATTTTCTATGTACAGTATCATGACATCTGCAAATCATGACAGTTTTACTTGTTCCTTTCCAGTTTGGATGCCTTTTATTTCTTCTAGTCTGACTGCTGTGGCTAGGACTTCCAGTACTATGTTGAGTAAGAGAGGTGAGAGCAGACATCCCTGTCGTTTTCCTTATCTTAGGGGAACACTTGTAGTTTTTGCACGTTGAGCATGATTCTGGCACTGGGTTTGTCATATATGGCCTTTATTATGTTCAGGTATGTTCCTTCTATTCTCAT
Organism: Micronycteris hirsuta; assembly: GCA_004026765.1. NCBI lineage: Eukaryota > Metazoa > Chordata > Mammalia > Chiroptera > Phyllostomidae > Micronycteris > Micronycteris hirsuta. Next base: position 2,300 of record PVJI01024754.1, read on the forward strand.
TCTGCTGAGAGTTTTTATTATAATTAGGTGCTGGGTTTTATCAAATGCTTTTTCTGCATCTATTGATATCATTGTGTGGTTTTTATCCTTCATTCTGTTTTTGTGGTGAATCACATTTATTGATTTGCTAATATTGTACCAACATTGCATTCCCAGAATAAATCTCACTTGATTATGGTGTATGATCTTTTTGATGCATTGCTGTATTCAGTTTGCTATTTTTGTTTTTGAGGATTTTGGCATCTATGTTCATCAGGGATATAATTTTCCTTTTTTCTTTTTGTAGTGTCTTTATCTGGTTTTGGAATTAGGATAATGCTGGCCTCTTAAAATGAGTTTGGGAGACTTCCCTCCTCTTGAATTTTTTGAAATATTTTGAGAAGGAGAGGTGTTAGTTTTTCTCGGAATGTTTAGTAAAATTTACCTCTGAAGTCATCTAGTCCAGGGCTTTTGTTTGTTGGTTTTTTTTTTTATTACTGCTTCAATATCACTAGGTGTAATGTGTCTATTCAGATTCTCTGATCTTCCTGATTTAGTTTTAGTAGATTCTATTTTTCTAGGAAATTTTCCATTTCTTCCAGGTTATTCAGTTTGTTGACATATAGTTGTTCACCAATATGTACTTCCTAATCCCTTAACCTTTCCATCCATCCTCCCAACCCTCCTCCCACCTGGCAGCCATCAAAATGTCTTCTGTATCTATGAGTCTGTTGCTGTTCTGCTTGGTTTTTTTTTAATCCCACGTATAAGTGAAATCATCTGGTATTTGTCTTTCTCTGTTTGATTTATTTCATTCAGCACAATATCCTCTAGGCCCATCCATGTTGTTGCAGATGGCAAAATTTCCTTCCTTTTTATGGCTGAGTCATATTCACCACTTCTTCTTTTTTTTTTAAGATTTTATTTATTTATTTTTAGAGAGAGGGAAAGGGAAGGAGAAAGAGAGGGAGAGAAACACCAATGTGTGGTTGCCTCTGTCACATGCCCCCTACTGGGGACCTGGCCCGCAACCCAGGCATGTGCCCTGACTGGGAATCAAACCGGTGACCCTTTGGTTCACAAGCCCGTGCTCAATCCACTGAGCTACGCCAGCCAGGGCTCAGCACTTCTTCTTTATGCATTCATTTATTGATGGACACTTAGGTTGCTTCCATATCTTGGCTATTATAAATAATGCTGTAATACACATATGGATTTATATGTCTTTTTGATTTAGTGTTTATGGTTTCTTCAGATAAACACCCAAAAGAAGACTTTCTGGGTTCTTCTTTGTTATAGCCTTTGGTTTAAAGTCTGTTTTGTCTGGTATAAGTATTGTTACTCCAGCTTTTGTTCATTGGTTGGTTTCCATTTTCATGAACTGTATTTTGCCACCCATTTACTTTCAGTCTGTGAGTGTCATTCAATCTGAAGTAAGTCCCTTTCAGACAGCATATAGAAGGGTCTTGTTTTTTCTGTGTAGCCACCATATGTCTTTTGATTGGAGCATTTAGTCCATTTGCATTTAAAATAATTGTTGATAGTTATGTATAAGACCCTTTAACATTTCTTATAATACATGTTTGGTGTGATGAACCCCTAATTTAGCTTTTTCTTTTCTGGAAAGTTTTTTATCTGTCCTTCAATTCTAAATAATAGCTTTGCTAGGTGAAGTAATCTTGGTTGTTGGTCTTAGTTTTTCATCACTTTCAATATTTCTTGCCGGTGTCTTCTGGTCTGCCAAGTTTCTTTTGAGAAATCAGCTGACAGTCTTATGGGAACTCCCTTATAAATGACTAACTGCTTTTCTCTTGCTGCTTTTAAGATTCTCTCTTTGTCTTTGGCATTTTGATTATAGTGTGGTTTGGTGTGGGCCTCTTGCGATTTTTTTGTTTGTGACTCTCTGTGCTTCTGAGTTTTTTTCTGTCATTTCATTTGGGGCACATTTCTATGTCTCCCCATTTTGGCAGGCTCCCTGAGTTCATTCCTATATATTAGGTAGAGCTTCTATGTGTCTTGGTATTGGTAGAGTGCCTTTCTGTAGTAGATGTCCTGTAGGGCAGCTGGCCCCAACCTTTATGTCACCAGGGATTGGTTTCATGGAAGACAATTTTTCCGTGGATGGGGGTGGGGGGGAGGCAGGAGGTAGAGCTCAGGCAGTAATGTGAGTGAAGCTTTGCTCACTCACCTGCCAATCACTTCCTGCTGTGCGGCCTGGTTCCTAACAGGCCACAGACCAGTACCAGTCTGCAGGCAGGGGCTCTGCTATAGGGCCCAAAGATGCTGCGCTCCCAAGTCACCTGAGTTGGACACTCCAGGTGCATCCCCCACGAATAAAGACTGTGTACACCCTCCTGTTTAGTTGAGCATTGATTATTGTTGGTTCATCAATGGCAGGGATTGACCCACAGGCCAATCAGCTGCAAGGACTGGCCATAACCACTATGGAGGATCTGCTGTGCTGGAGCTGACCCCATGAAGCAGGACTAACTTCAGTGGGGCTTTTTGCCCTTAGAGTCTGCCCCTTGAGTGTGTCACTTTTGGAGGTGGCTGTATGGTTCTTTAGTGTGATCTGAATCTGACTACTGGGTGTGCTTGCTCTGGGGCCTGAGCTACAGAACAATATGCAGATGGCTGTTATTTGAGCTGGGCTTGGAGGTTCCCAAGAGAGGTCATGCTGAAAAACAAGTGCAGCTGCCACTATTGCCAAGCCTGGGGTCACTTAGCAGGAGGTACAGGGTACACAGAGGCCAGATGCTGCTTGCTTGAGAGATTTTAGGAAAGTCCCAAGCATGAACCAAGAAAGGCTGTTTGTATGGAAAAGCCACTGGAAATGACTTAGTGGGCCTATAGGCAGGGTGTGATGGGATCTCTGGGAATCACCAGGGCAGGGAAAAGTGTGATAGCTAGGTTGTTGGAGACTGATATGGCACATGCCTGCTGGCTCTGCAGGAGGAGGGCTCAGCAAAGGAACAATGGCCTCTGCCAGCACTTCCATCTGGGAGAAAATTGCGCTTCCAACACTTGTCCTGATACCAGACAATTCAATCCCTCCCCATATGTTCCCAGAACTCTTCCAGCTGCTGCCTCAGTGCTGGAGCTCAGAGCAAGTGAGTCTAAGTAAATTCATGTGCAGGTCTTCTAAGAAGAGATCCCCAGACTCCTGCAGCCCTCCGTCTCACTCAGCCATAATCCTTGCTGGCTTTCAAAGCCAGAACCTATGAGGACTTCTCATCTCAGCACTGAAATCCCAGCTGGGTGTCCTGGTGTGGAGCTGGGACCCCTGGCTCCCCAGGGGGGACCTCCACAGCTAAGACAATACTCTCAATTCTCAACCGCTACACTGAATGTGAAACCAGCCCTCCCAATTGTCAACCGCGACACCTGGGTGTAGGACCAGCTTGCTCTACATCTCTGTCCCTCCCACCAGTCTTGATGCAGCCTCCTCTTCACATCCCCAGCTACAGCACCTCCTTTCAGCTAGATCTCAGGTGGCTCTGAATGATGGTTTTTCTGCAGTTCAGTTGCAATTCCCATGTGATCATGGGAGGATGTGAGCGCTGCATTCACCTATTCCGCCATCCTAACCAGAAGCACTGTAATAAGCCATGTTTGATGCCAAACTGGAATGCACACCTCCTCTCCTTTCAATCAGAACCCTGTCCTTGCTCAGGTATCCACTCTCTACTGTGTCAAAGGCTATGCCCCCAGCTTCCAGTTGGTTCTAATCTCATCTCCCTGTGGTTCTTAAATGTGAAGCAACATTTCAAATGCTTCTTGCTGGCAAGCAAAACTGAGCTGCAATGATAAGCATTGGCCACAAAGGGGCACAGGTAGCTCAATGAAATTTACCAGGTTGGCCAGGGTACATTCAAGACAGGAACTCAGAAGTCCCTCTACAGGAAAAAAAAAACAAACAAAAACATTAGTAGATTGTTCTTCATACTTGTAGAAAACAAGAATATTCCAAGAAACATATGGGCTAGGGAGGGAGAAAAGGATAATTCCCAATCCATTTATTCCCAAAGTAACAATGTTAACTAAAAGTAGCTCAAGAAACTTTACGTATTCTTATCAAAGAAGAAATTTAAGCCAGACTTTTATATCTCAGAACTTACCAATTTCTATTAAAGTTATAGAAGTTCAAAAGTTAAAGGAAAACAAGTAAAGAAGTTAGTTTGTTTAATTATAATGTGTTTTTTATATTTCCATTTTATGAATTGTGTTTTGAGGTTGAGGTTGTATCAGATGGAAGTATATATATATATTTTTTTAAGATTTTATTTATTTTTAGAGAGAGAGGAAGGGAGAAAGAGAGGGAGAGAAATAGCAATGCATGGTTGCCTCTCGCATGGCCCCCACTGGGACCTGGCCTGCAACCCAGGCACGCGCCCCGACTGGGAATCGAACCGGGACCCCTTGGTTCCCAGCCCGCACTCAATCCACTGAGCTACACCAGCCAGGGCGGAAGTATATTTTTGACATGATTGACAATAGAATTGTGTAGCCATGCCCTGACTGTTGTGGCTCAGTTGGTTGGACCATCATCCCATGGCTGAAAAGGCGCAGGTTCAGTCCCCAGTCTGGGTGCATAGGGAGGCAACCAATCGATGCTTTTCTCTCGCATTGGTGTTTCTCTTTTTCCCCTTCCTCTCCGTCTAAAAAGCAATGAAAAGAATGTCTTTGGGGAGGAAAAAAAAGATGAAGAATTGTGGAGCTGAAATTTCTAAATTACTAAAAAGGTTTAATTCAGAATAGTAGCAGTCTCACTGAGTTAGTCTAATATGCTCACTTTTAAAATCTAGATGCCAGGAGTTCTAGAGATTTGTGCACTTAAACTAGGCCCGAATGACTATACTTTTCCATCTTCTTGAAAAATAAATCAGTGTAAAGATGGAAAACCCTCTCCAAGAAATTGTTTCACACTTGTGAAATAATTTGGTTGAGGGTTCTTATGGGAGATTTGTGATGCTGAGATCGGAGAGGTTTTTGATAGCTGTGGATTGTCTCACGGAATGTTTGGAAGTACACTTGTATACAGAGGATTTCAGCATTCAGTACCACTTGCTTGCGTGTTGTCTCTATTGGCTACTCATTCCTGTTTGGTAAGGTCTCATTTAAAATCTTACCATTTCTCATGCCACTTTCTGAGTGCTTCCTAGCAAGGATCACTGAATATGACAATTACCTATTTATTTATCAGTACTAGAGCCCTAAGTTCTGGGGTAGTGAAGATCTGCATTGCTCACCATTATATTCTGTGTCCAGAATAATGTCTGTATTGTGGTAGATGCAAAATAAATGACTGCACCACCCAAGTACCAGCTCTCTTATGCCTTCATTTCCAATAAATCAATCTCTCTCGTGTGTGAGTGCCTTTGTACAAACCTCCAATTATCTAAACCTCCATCTGCTGCCAACTCCCCCAAACCCCCACTTGCATAGGGGTTTCTCTCTTGAATCATTTAGACTAAATTCCAATCTTGTGTGCGAAGGATAAAGCTCCATGAGGCTAGGCACAGAACACCTGCTGAGGAAAGAACATTTACAGAGGAGCTGTAATCACCCCTGCCCCAGTTCATCTGTCGGTCCCTCTCTTGGACTCTCCATCCCTCCTATTTCTAGCTCCTTCACACCATCCTTCTCCATCACTAGGTTTGAACTTCATATTGGGCACTTCAGCTCTCTCTCACAGCATCCTTGATTCTCTTATATCCTTATAATTTCAAGTGCATCAACCCAAAATACCAACCTTCAAGTTAAGTTCTGTAAAAATTCTCTTGAGCCACCTAAATTTTGTACATCAATACAAACTTACAGTCATCAGCTTCATCCCAGGACTACCTGACAGTTCCTTTACTTTTTTCGCTTCGGCTTCCTCCTATGTCCTTTTACTTATTCTTGGAAACTCTCCCAGTCTACTTCTGACCCTAAATCAAGTTGTTCACAGTCCCTTATTATCCTTTAGTGTCTATGGGTCTGTAGTTATCCCCCCTCCTTTATTCTTATTATCGGATATTGTATATGCTCTCTTTTTTTCTTGGTCACGCTGGCTAGTGATTTATCAATTTATTTTTCTAAGAGTCAGCTTTTGTTGCATTGATTTTCTCAACTATGTTTCACTTCTCAATTTCATTGATTTCTGCTCTTTATTATTTCCTGCCTTCTGCTTGCTTGGGTTTAATTTGCTCTTCTTTTTCTAATTTCTTAAGATGGAAGCTTGGATTGCTGATTTAGATCTTTATTCTTTTTTTATTATAAGTATCTGTAGTACCTACATCCAATATTTAAAATGGCATATTTTCATTCAGTTAAATAGAAAATATGTATTTCTCATTTCCCTTGAGACTTCCTCTTTGGTTCATGGGTTATCCTAGAAAGCAGAATAATGTCCCTCTTTCCTTCTCCTTCCTCCCTCCCTCAAGATGTCTATTTCCTAATTACTGGAACATGTGAATATGTCAGTTTACATCACAAAGGGGTTTAAGGTTGCATATGGAATTAAGGTTGCTAATCATCTGACTTTAAAATAGTGAGATTATCTGGGACTGTCGAGGCTGGCCCAAAGTAAATGACAAGTACCCTTGAAAGAAGCCAGAAGCAGAGGAGAGGTGATGACGAAAACAAGGTCAGAGCGATGTGATCCACCACTACCAGCTTTGAAGATGTAGGAAGGGAATCCTGAACTAAGGAATGCAGGTAGTCTCTGGAAGCTGGAAAAGGCAAAGAAATACACTCTCTTCTAGATCCTCTGGAAGGAAATGCACCCATTCCAACACCTTGATTTTAGCCCAGGGAGACCCATTTTGGATGTTTTACCTATGAGAACTATAAGATTCTAAATTTGTTTTAAGTCACTAAAATTGTGGTAATATGTTACAGCATCAGTAGAAAACTGACAGTTATAAATGTCATTTAATTTCCAAATATTTGAGGATTTGCCATGTATCTTTCTGCTATGGATTTATAATTTAATTGCATTGGTTTGAGAATATACTTTGAATAATTTTTCTCTTTTTAATAATTTTTTAACTTTATTTATTTTTAGAGAGGGGAAGGAAGGGAGAAAGAGAGGGAAAGAAATATCAATGTGTGGTTGCCTCTCACATACCCGCTACTGGGGACCTGGCCCGCAACCCAGGCACGTGCCTGACTGGGAATCAAACGGGCAAGCCTTTGGTCCGCAGCCTGCACTCAATCCACTGAGCTACACCAGCCAGGGCTTATTCTTTAAATTTGTTTGAATTTGTCTCATGGCCAAGAATCTGGTCCATCCTAGTGAATATTTTACATGCATTTGAAAGGATGCATTCTGTTGTTGGGTCAAGTTTTTTTTGTAAATGTCAATTAGTTCAAGTGAATTGATAGGGTTATTTATACCTTCTGTTTCTTTATTGATTTTCAGTCTATTGCTTCTTTATTGAAGTCTCCAACTCCACTTGTGGATTTGTCTATTTCCCCTTTCAGTTCTGCCAGTTTTTGTTTCATGTATTTTAAAGTTCTGTTGTAAGGTGCACACACATTTAGGACTGTTATATCTTCTTGGAGAATTGACCCATTATTATGTAATGTCCCTCTGACGTTATTCCTTGTTTTGAAGTCTACTGTGTCTGATATTAATATAACTATCATAACATTATTTTGATTAGTGTTTGCATGGTCTATCTTTTTTTCATTCTTCTACTTTTAATCTATCTATGTCTATGGGTATCTTATAGAAAATATTTAGTTGAGTCTTGCTTTTTTTTAAAAAAACCTAGTCTGATATTCTCTTTTAATTGGTATTCCTGGTCCTAATTAAACCCACAACAGTTAGTCAGTAAATGACTTGGCCTTCTAAACCACTAAAACCTAGGTCAACAGGTATGTTCTTCACCTTCCGACTCTCCTACCTAATAATAATGGGAATGGCTATAATTATTCAGTATTTTTTAGGTACCAGGCTTCTCTTTACATCTATTAACTAACTTAATCCCAATAATAATGCTATAAGGTGGGTACTATTAGCATCATCCCCAATTTACAGATAAGAAAAACAAAGTATAGAGAGGTTAACTAACTCAATCAAAATCATACTAAACAACATTAGAGCCAGCTTCTGAATGTAAGAAGTATGGCTCCAGGTATCACTCTCACACTATATTGCCTCTCCGTCATTGAAAGAGCCTTCCATTTCAAATCCACATTTTAAGTAAGATGTCTTCATGCATTTTCACCAGTTTATCAGTATGCAAACCACTCCATCTGCTTCCATAGCACTCCTCAGGTATGATTAACAATAATCTTCATATTGCAAAATCCAATAGACATTTCTCAATTACCTGTTTGGCCTTCTCTGCTGCATTTGACTTTATTAACCATGCCCCTGTAAACTGGATTAGGTATCTTTTCTATTTGCTTCCATAATGCCCTATCTACATTCTTATTTTATAGTTACATAATGCATCATAATGAAATATTCAAGAGCTTGTCTACTCTCATAAGCCCCCTGACATTAGAGACTGCTTCCTTCTTATCTTTGCATTCCTATTGCCTACCACAGTGCCTGACACATTGTCGGCATTTAAAAATATTTTGTTAAATCAATGAATAATTGAAAACTCTTCACTGATAATGAGTATGGTATTTGTTGTCACTTCCATACAGGCAAACAAAGAAATCTCTCAAAGGCACAGATTTTATGATCTCCATTATTTATTATGATTGAATAAGAAGGAGGCAAAGTTGGCAGAGACACAACTATTCTTTTCTTTCCCAATGGGATCCCTGGATGCTCTGTGGAAAAAAATAAATGAACAATATTTGTCTTCTTTATGTCCCTACAAACATCCCAGTGTGGTTTCCATTAGAAAAACAACTTTCAGTGAACTACAAACTTGACAGCATTAATAGCATCTTTATTGTTTCCATCCTCATGTGTTTTCTCCACATTTAGTAGCAAAGCAACTGTCATCAACCATTTTCAGATGTTGTGTTACCTTAATGTTCAAGAACATCAGGGACTGCTACAAAGAATTAGTTTGATTATTAAGTCAAGGCTAGATTTCTGCTGCTCTTCTCCTAACTGTAAACAACTGGAAAGCAGGGGTGGGGAATGAAACAACTGAACAACAGGAAGCACAAGACTACGCTCTACGAGCAAAGAGAAACAAACTAGGAGAGTATTAGAATTGCCCTGGCTTTCTGCCTGGGGACAATTTTTGGCCACAGTGAAAGAAAGTCTCATGAAGAGATACAGACTGAGATTCAGGAAAGCTAAGACAGCTAAAATTTGTGGGACAGTGAATAGGAGAGAAAAGAGCTAGAAAAAGAACTCCAGAAGAGTCCATCAGTGCTCCTCCTTTGAATCTTTTAGATTAAATTCCAATCTTGTGTGTGAAGGGTGAACCTCCTTGAGGCTGGGCAAAGAACAACTGCTGAGGAAAAAACATTTCAGAGCAGCTATAACACAGAAAATTCTGGGAGCTCACACAAGCATTGGGATCAATCTAGTGCCCATCAGATGCTGGCAACAGACCTCATTGAACGAATGGGTCATTCAACAGAGATCTCAGAGGCCCATCTTAGTAGTGGAGCTGAACTGGCTCTACAGTAAAGGCTACCTAAACACACCTAGAACATTTGAAATCAAACCTCAGAAAGATGACGTTGATCCAAAAGTAACCTCCATAACAATGTTCAACACTCTTTAAAGAAATACTGCAAAATATTTTAAAGGAATATTACCAAAAAGTTGGGGAAGCAAAGATCAGTTCAGGGAGGTTGAAGCTATAAATACTAGAACTTCTGAGACAGAATGGGAGAGTAGAGCAGTGTACAGAGAGAGGCTTCTGGAGAACTGCAGAAGACTTCCTCAAATATTTGACTGAGTACTGATTTGCCGATAAGTGACAGCAATCTTAGAAATAGTCACTGTGAGGGAGTAAGAAGAACAATTTCCTGGAGTCCATTCAGGGCAGAGAATAGTTTGTGCTCCCACCAGTCACCATAGAGTGGTCACATCACACCCAGGGCATTGGGTACAGCCTTCAGGAGAGGCAGGCCTTAGTAGCAAAGATGCAAAACCTAGAGTGAAGTCTTCTCTGGATCTGCCATACTAATGCTGAATAAGGCTTATTTAAGTAGATCAAGCTCATCCTCAAGTAGATTTAATAAAATCAATACTCTTTAAAAGATAACCCTCATGCACTGTTTGTGGGAATGTAAAATGGTGCAGCTGTTATGGAAAACAGTATGCAGTTTCCTCAAAAAAAAATTAAAAATTAGCCTATGATTTCAGCAATCCCATTTCTGAATACACAGCCAAAAGAATTCAAAGCAGGCCCTGGCCAGGTGGCTCAGTTAGTTAGAGCATTGTCCCCATAGGTCAAGGTTGCAGGTTTGATCCCTGGTCTAGGACATGCAAGAATCGACCAATGAATGTGTAAGTGAAACAACAAATTGTTTTTCTCTCCCTCTCTCTCCCCTTTCCTCTCTTTTTCTTAGAAGAAAAAAAAAAAAAAAAAGAATTCACACTTCCAGTCAAGGTGGAGGCATAGGTAGAAACCCTTTGCTTCCTCGCATAACCAAAAGGAGGATAACCAATCTAAAAACAATAAATAACCAGAAGTGCCAGAAAATCAAACTGCATGGAATTCTGACAACCAAAGAGTTAAAGAAACATTCACCAGACCAGTAGGAGGGACAGAGACAGGCAGCTGGGTGGGCAGAGAGAACTGCAGCAAGGCAGCAGATCATGTGAGTGAGGCGGGGCTGGCTGAATGGGAAACTAAAGATGCAAGCTAGCTGTAAACTACTGCGAGGGTTGTCACAGTAGGAGAAACTCCTAGTCTCATATGACAGAGTTCGTTGGAAAGTGGGGCTAGAGCAGAGCAAGCGAGCCGAATTGTTCCCTCTCTGATCCTTCCCTGCAGACAACACCACAAGGTAGCAAAGAGGGTTGCCTTGCTCGGTGAACACCTAAGGCCCCACCACCCTACAACATAACAGGTGTGCTGAGACAAAGAAGTATGGCCCAAATAAAAGAACTGATCAAAACTCCAGAAAACAGCTAAGCAATGAGGAGATAGGCAACCTATCTGATGCAGAGTTCAAAATATTGGTAATCAGGATGCTCACAGAACTGATTGAGCTCAGTCACAAAATGAAGAAACAAATGAAGGCTACCCAAAGTGAAATAATGCAAAATATACAAGGAACCAACAGTGAAGGGGAGAAAATCAGGACTCAAATCAATGATTTGGAACAAAAGGAAGAAATAACATCCAACCAGAACAGAATGAACAAACAAGAATTCAAAAAAATGAGGAGAAGCTGCCCTGGCTGGTGTAGCTCAGTGGATTGAACGCGGGCTGGGAACCAGACGATTCCAGTTCGATTCCCGGTCAGGGCACATGTCTGGGTTGCAGACCAGGTCCCCAGTGAGGGCCATGTGAGAGGCAACCATACATTGCTGTTCCTCCCTCTCTTTCTCCCTCCCTTCTCCTCTGTCTAAAAAATAAATAAAATAAAAAAAATTTTTTTTAAATGAGGAGAAGCTTAGGAACCTCCGGGCCAACTTCAAATGTTCCAATATCTGAATCATAAGGGTACCAGAAGGAGAAGAGTAAGACCAAGAAATTCAAAACTTATTTGAACAAATAATGAAGGAAAACTTCCCCAATCTGGTGAAGGAAATAGACTTCCAGGAAGTCCAGGAAGCTCAGAGAGTCCCAAAGAAATTGGACCCAAAGAGGAACATACCAAAGCATATCATCATTAAGTTACCCAAGATTAAAGATAAAGAGAGAATCTTAAAAGCAGCAAGAGGAAAGGAGACAGTTACCTACAAAGGAGTTCCCATAAGACTCTCAGCTGATTTTTCAAAAGAAACCTTCTAGGCAAGAAGGGGCTGGAAAGAAGTATTCAAAGTCATGAAAGGCAAGGACCTATATCCAAGGTTACTTTATCCAGCAAAGCTTTTATTTAGAATGGAAGGGCAGATAAAGTGCTTCCCAGATAAGGTCAAGTTAAAAGAGTTCATCATCACCAAGCCCTTAGTATATGAAATGTTAAAGGGACTTATCTAAGAAATAGAAGATCAAAAACTATGAACAGTAAAATGACAAAAAACTCATAACTAACAACAACTGAATCTAAAAAAAAAAACCAAAAAAACAAAAACTAAGCAAACAACCAGAACAGGAACAGAATCAGAGAAATGGATATCACATGGAGGGTTTTCAGTGGGGAGGGGGAGGGGAAGAATGGGAAGGGAAGGTACAGGGAATAAAAAGCATAATTGGCAGGCATAAAATAGATGGGGAGAGGTTAAGAATGGTATAGGAAACAGAGAAGTTGAAGAACTTATGTGTACAACCCATGGACATGAACTAAGGTTGCAGGGGAGGCTGGGGGGTTTGGGAGTACAGGGCAAATGGGGGATAAAAGTGGAAAAATTGGGAAAACTGTAATAGCATAATCAATAAAATATATTTAAAAGTAAAAATAAATAGCCCTGGCTTGTGTGGCTCAGTGGATTGAGCACCAGCCTGTGAAGCAGGGGGTCGCTGGTTCAATTCCCAGTCAGGGCATATGCTTGGGTTGCGGGCCGGGTACCCAGTGTGGGGCACACAAGAGGCAACCACACATTGATGTTTCTCTTTCTCTCTTTCTTCCTTCTATCCCCTCTGTTTAAAAATAAAAATAAAATCTTTAAAAGTAAAAATAAATAAAATCTAAAAATAAAAATATTTTAAAAAAAGAATTCAAAGCAGGATCATGAAAATTTGCATGCCCATGTTCATTGAAGCATTATTCACTATAACCAAGAGACTGAAGTAACCTGAGTGCCCACTGACAGAGTAATAAAGAAAATGTAGTACATACATACAATGAAATATTGTGCAGCCTTAAAGAACAAGGGAAATCTTGTCACATGCTGCAACATGGATGAACCTCGAAGACATTATGCTAAGCTAAATAAGCCAGTCACAAAGGAGAAATACTATAGAATTCCACTCATATGAAGTATCTAAAGTAGTCAAAATCATGGATACATAAAGAAGAAATGTGGCTGTCAAAAGCTAGGGGGAGGGAGAGAGGATGTAGGTAAAATTTTGGCTTTGCAAAATGAAAAAGTTCTAGAGATCTGCTGCCCAACAACACTACTGAACTTAAAATTGGTTAAGATGTCTACATTTAATGTTATATGCTTTCTACCATAATAAAAACAAAATCCATTCTCTCTCTAGTTAATCCATCACCTTAAATTCATATGAATGTCTTTTTACCTTTGAGTGTGCTGACCTTTTTATCTTTTCCTATTATATCATATTGATTTCATACAATATTTGTATTAAATGTTCAAAATTTAATAAGACAAATTCTACTTCATTGTTGTTTTTTTTAATCCTCACTCAAGGACATGCTTATAGACTTTAGGGAGAGGGGGAAGAGAGGGAGAGAAACAGTGATGTGTGAGAGAAAAATCGATCAGTTGCCTCCCCTCTGTGCCCCAACCAGGGTCAAACCCATGACCCTTTGGTTTACAGGACCATGCACTGACCAAATGAGCCACACTGGCCAGGGCTTACTTTATTGTTCTTATGTTTCATAATATTCTTGGCTCTTCTGTAGCATTTACCTTTTCATATCAATGTTAGGAGAATTTTATCCAATTCCATAATAAACATAATTAGGGTGACAAATAATTAATATATTACTTTTGGAAGAAATGCTATTTTTATGCTAACTTTTCCCATCTAAGAATAATAATGTGACTTCCTATTTTTTCAGGTATAATATTTTTATATTATGCCTACCAATAATATTTTATAGGCTTACTTTTATATTTTTAATTAATTTATTCCTAAGCATTTTATAGTTTTTTTCACTATTATGAATGGAATATAGAGTATCTTCCTCATTTTTCATTTCTAGGTGCTTGTTATCAGAAAATTGAAAACCTACTGAATTTGGTATATTGCTTTGATATATAGACAACTTAGTAATTTCTTGTAATTCTAATAGCATTTCATTGGATCACTTGGGTTTTCTGGGTATATAATGTCATCAACAGGAGGAAATCACTTAAAATGTTCTTTTAAAAATTTTATATCTTAGTGTATTTATTAAAACTTCTAAGACAACATTGAATAAAGCTGGCGATACTGTAGCTCTATGCTTATTTTCTGATTTTAATTTAAATTGTTCATTTGGTTGGCTATTTACAATACTACTTGCATGTTTTTAAATAATTTTTTTTTGTTTTTGTTATATTTTGGTAGTTTCCTTGAACATCTATTACACTATTGAGACAGCATAGGACTTGGGCACAGGCCGAAGGCACGCCAAACGGCCAGAAGGAACACCAGATAAGCTGACCACAAGAATGCAACCACCTCACCACTTCCTATGAAAAATGCAAAAGTGCTTATTCTTATCTCCCTTCTAACCACTTATCCCACTGCAGATGTTGAGAACCACTGGGTTTGACGCCACACATCTTCCTGGGGTGGCAGGAGCAAGCGAAATTGCCATCTTGCCCTCATAGCGCAGGCTCAGAGACTGGCGCTAAGCAACTCAAAGGCAGAAGGCAATGGTTTGGCCCTGACTCAGAAAGCAAACCTATGCCCCACGCAGTCTTTGTGCAAGCCAGCCTTATCCCCGTCCTATTAAAAACAACTCAACAAAGCCCCTCAGAGAGCCAGTCAGGAACTCTGTCCTCCTGCACTGTCTCCCATGGTTCCTCTTGATGTCTGTCAATCTTGGAGAACCCAAGAATCCCAACACTTAAGAGTTTTTATTAGGATGTCTATTACTTTCATCAGATAACCTTTTCACATTTATTGCTGTTAACATATGTTTTTACTCTTTAACTGTTAGTAATATATTGTATTGGTAGATTTCCTGATGTTCAAACACTATTGCATTCCTGAAACAAATCTTGTTTGAGCTTATTATATATGTACATATATATCACATATACATCATACATGATTGTATTTGCTAAATTTTGGAAGCAAATTGTGCATCGATATTTGTGAGACAGAACTAAAAAAGATTGTAAATGTACTAGAACTATCGAAAAGAAGAGAAGGGAAAATAGAATAAGTAGTAAAATGATCAAACCAGCTAAAATATGGAAAAAGATGTAGAAAAGTAAAATATCAACATTACATATAAAGTATGAAGGAGAGAATAAAGTATAGTATATGCTAGGTCTCATGTCTCTCCTCTTACTGCTTATGTCTTCTCTCTTGATTGCCATTTCTCTTTATTTTTACATTGCACTTTGAGAGAGTTCTTATACTTTCTGTATCTTTTAGGCCATTGCAGTGACCAATCTCTTTCAATTTATCTACCAACATATTTAGCTGGGGATTCCTGTGTTTTATATCTCTAGCAATTTTTCTTTACTGCATTTGAATTTCAGTAAGTGTTTTTCTAATACATATAATTTGTTTTCTTTGGGGGTGGGTTATTGTCTGTTTATGATCTCCCCTCAGGTACCTATATAGGCTGTTTCTATTTTAATTCGTTTCTTTTTTTTCCTCCCTTCTTCCTTCCTTTCTTCCTCTCTCCCTTTCTCTCTCTCTTTCCTCCATCCCTTTCTCTTTCTCTCCCTCTTTCTTTTTCTTTCTTTCTTTCTTTCTTTCTTTCTTTCTTTCTTTCTTTCTTTCTTTCTTTCTTTCTTTCTTTCTTTCTTTCTTTTTCTTAGTAGGGCTCAGATCATGTTTTTCTTATTAGGGCTCAGATCAAAGTCCAACAAACATTTCTCTACCCCTTGCGCTGGCAATGTGGAAAGCAGGCAGATTGTCACTTATCTTCTGACTCCATAAATAGAAGTCTTATAGCAAAGCAGATAAGAATGAGGACTTTGGAGCTAGGCTGCCTCAGTTCAAATAACAGCTCTGCCATTCCTGTGATACAGCCTTGGGCAAATTATTCAAAGTCTATGTCTCAATTTTCCTATTTATCCTGTGGGGAAAATAGTAAGAACATTCTTGTGGAGTTATTGTGAGAATTATAAGGGTCTACTTTTGTTAAATACTGAGAACAGTTCCTGGCAAGCATACTAACTGTTTTTAAGAACTCCTTCTGAAACTAGATGCATGCATGGTGGAACAAAAACTGTTAAAACTTAGAGCTTTCTATGTCCTGTTCCAATTGTTCTTAATTTTGGCTGTGCATGTGAATTACTGAGAAGATTTTAGAAATACTCTTGCTGTACTTCATCCTAGTTACATCGAATCTCTCAAAAGGGGGAACAAAGCAATAGGAAAGTAATAAAGTAAAATGCTTGCCCTCTCTGACTCTATCCTAATTCTAGCCTGCATTTCTCCCATGACCTTCAGGCTAATAGCTTCAGCTACAGATTTGCTCTTCAACTAGAGAAATTCTGCTTGAGGCTTAAGTTGTTGCAAGAACAGCCCCTTGTCTGAAGGCACGTTTCCAGAAGTAGAGAAATATGTACAAAATAATGCCTGAAAAGATATGTAGGAGCTTCAACACTGGACTCAGATCAGTGAGGGTCAACTGACCAGCCAGGAACAAAGAGATTTACTGCTTTTCGACTCTTCCTTGGATCTCTTCTGACCAGCTGTCTAAGATCCTCACCTCCCTCTCACCCCACTGACATAAAAGATGCCTAAATTCTAGGCTCTCTTGAGATAGATTTGTGGAAGCTATGAGGCAACCCTATCTTCTCTATCGACAAACTTTTCTTTACTTCAAACTCACGTTTTGGATATTGGCCTTTGAAGCATCAGGCACGGGAACCTTGAACAAGTAACAGTAATTTTCCAAATGTCCCACATCATTCAATTCTGTAGCCAACACTGACAACCAAAGAAATGCCTTATTTGCCTATCGATCTACTACTCTTGTCACAGGTGGGCACAGGTGACCAGGTTCTTAGTGATCAGCTGAGAACATGGGAGCAGGCCAACTCCAAGCAGAGATTGACCTCATTGGCTGGAGGGATTCTATTCTTATAGGGCAGATCCTTCCTGGCTAGTTTTGGCAGGCTTTTATTGCACATGTACAAGTAGTTGTATTACTTTAAAGCTACTGCACATGTGGTCTCCCATGACTTCCCTTGACTAGCCACCAGAGAAGGGGTCACACAATGTTACCGAATGGACCCCCTCTTCTCCTGGGGTCCCCCTGTACTAGGTTCACCTTGCCTCATGCCAGGGAATTATAGCTCTCAATGTCAGAGATTGGTGAAAAGGAAAGGAATTATTTATTCAAAAGTTATACAGACTTAAGAGTAATGACTTAATGTCTTCATTAAAATCCCCAAGTCCCTTAAAACACTCACAAACACACAGTCCTTCCTTCCCCCTTTTGCCTGGTCTGGGGTACCATATCTCAGGAAAAGAAATAAAGGTCCATGGCTCAGGTAGTTGCAGTTCTCCCCAGTAATCCATACTCTGCTGGCAGGCCTCCCAGGGTTCCCAGCACCATCAGCTGTGTCTCCAGGATCTCCAGTTCTTAATGCAAAACCACATGGCACCTTCTCATGGCCCACCAGCAAGAGTCCCTTCACCCCTTTCCTTCCTGCAGCATCTCTGTTGCATTCTTCCAAACTGCTAAGAGAGAGCTCTGCATCGCTGCTACATCTTGCTTTCCAGCTTCCTAAGCTGCATGGCAAAGGGGGACCCAAAGCCTTGAGGTTCTCCCCTGCTAAAGCCATGTGGTTCTTCTGGTCATGGCTGCCACACCTGGTTTAAATCCCAGGGCCAATCTTCCTCTGCAGCCACATTTCCAACTCCTCAACTATCAGCTACACCTGCTAGCATTCCCATACTTTTCCAGCTCTTCGGGGCTGCCATAGTAAGTCCAGGCAGGTGTGGCCCCGTGGTGTAGAGCCAATCATCTCCAACCTCTTATGAAGACTCTGTAATCAGGGGGAATTGCCTCCCAGTTATATCCTGGGTGGATGTCACTCCCATCTCCCTGGCTCAAAGCATGGCCACAGCTATTTAATGTATCCATGAAACCCATTAAAAGTTATAGATATGTTAAACGACCATTCCTGAGGTTATCTGCAAAACTGTTGCAATGAAAAACAACTCTCAGTGGCCCTGCTCCATGTGTCCCATCCCCCAGCTCAGACTTGTGAGGGTGAGGACATCCTATATTTTTAATATTTCCTGGATACCCTGAGTTCTGGCCCCCATTACAAACCCCTCTTTGGGGGGGGCAGAAGCATAAAATGGAATAAAAATAGCCTCTTCAACAAATGGTGTTGGGAAATCTGGATGGCTACAAGCAAAAAAATGAAACTCCAGCACCAACTTACACCATACAAAAAAATAAATTCAAGGTGGATAAAAGACTTAAATGTAAGTCATGACACCATAAAAGTTCTAGAGGAAAACATCGGTAGGAAAATCTCAGACATTCCACACAGCAACATCTTCAATGATATGTCCCCTAGAGCAAGGGACATAAAGGAAAGAATAAACAAATGGGACCTTATCAAAATAAAGAGCTTCTGTGGGGCTAAAGAAAACAGTATTAAAATAAAAAGAGAACCAACTGTATGGGAAAACATATTTGCCAATGATACCTCAGACAAGGGTTTGATCTCCAAAATATATAAAGAACTCATATGACTCCACTCCAAGAAGACAAAAAACCCAATTAAAAAATGGGTAAAAGACATGAAGAGACACTTCTCGAAAAAGGACATACAGAGGGCCCAGAGACATATGAAAAGATGCTCAACATCATTAGCCATCAGAAAGATGCAAATTAAAACCACAATGAGATACCACCTCACACCAGTCAGAATCAACAAAGCAACAGATAACTGTTGGAGGGGATGTGGAGAAAAGGGAACCCTACTGCACTGTTGGTGGGAATGCAGACTGGTACAGCCACTGTGGAAAACAATATGGAATTTCCTCAGAAAAATAAAAATGGAACTGCCTTTCGACCCAGCAATTCCACTACTGGGATTATATCCTAAGAGCCCTGAAAAACCAATTCAAAAGAACCTATACACCCCAATGTTCATAGCAGCACAATTCACAATAGCCAAGTGCTGGAAACAACCTAAGTGCCCATCTACAAATGAGTGGATCAAGAAACTATGGTACATTTACACAATGGAATTCTACGCAGCAGAGAGGAAGAAGGAGCTTATACCCTTTGCAACAGCATGGATGGAACTGGAGAGCATTATGCTAAGTGAAGTAAGCCAGG
>PVJI01024755.1:6210-21567 GCA_004026765.1 Micronycteris hirsuta
TTATTAGGAGCTTAGGGCATATTTACATAGGATTGAATATTCATGGGACAAGGCAGAACGGGGTAAGGTTACCATCAGCAGAACATGACGAAGTGGATTCTGGTCTGGTGTCAGACAAGACCAGGTGAAGGAGATCAGCAAGCCAGAATTTTTTAAGATACACCTTTGCCAAATTAATTCCCATCCCACAGACATGATCTACACTTGCTCACACAGGAGTCACACGGAGCTGT
Source organism: Micronycteris hirsuta (assembly GCA_004026765.1). Classification (NCBI taxonomy): domain Eukaryota; kingdom Metazoa; phylum Chordata; class Mammalia; order Chiroptera; family Phyllostomidae; genus Micronycteris; species Micronycteris hirsuta. Next base: position 6,444 of record PVJI01024755.1, read on the forward strand.
GCTCAAAACGTGTAGATTCTCAGGACTGTGTTTACACATGTGTGGAAATCACTGCCACAGACTTCCACTCAGTTCAGTCTTCTGTCACATCTGGCTGTTTTTGTTTTTTAAATTGTTGTTTTTCCTCTTTGGTTGTGCGAGGAGGCACAGTGTGTCTACCTACGCCTCCATCTTGGCCAGAAGTTTAAAATGCTTTTCTAAATACCATTGCCATCAACAGTCATTGACATTCCACCAGAATCAACCATTTTTCTTGCTGACCAGCACTAAAGTGTTATTCCCAAAATGAACAAGAGATGGCAGCAGAGAACCATGCTTGGAGTTTTTTTTGTTTTGTTTTGTTTTTTATAATGACCATATTGTACTTTAGAGCAAGTTTCAAAAAAAATATATCAAAGGATTGAAATCATATATATAAAGTATATTTCTTCCTCTCATTGCAGCTAGTCTAGCAATCAGAAATAAAAGATAACTAGGAAGTCCTTATATTTAAAAATTATAAAATGTGCTTCTAAATAACCCACAAATTAAATTACAATTGCAGTTTAAAAATAATTTGAACTGAATGATAATAAAAATAGTACATAAAAAAGAACTCTGGGAAAATGTTTTGATAAATCCACACATTTGGAAGAAAGCCTGAAAATTCACAAATATTACATCATATTACAAACCCGGAATAATAAGTTAAATCCAGAGAAATTGGAAGAATGGAAATGTGCCAGTAGTGACGTCTGGAAGGGTATATAGTTTTTTTTCATTAAATGAGTTTTTATTTTTATTCTACTACAGTTTCCCAATTTTTCCCCTTTGCCCTCCTCACCCATCCCACCCCACACACCCCCGCTTTGTTTAGAAGCGTATATACTTAATATAATAGCAGTTATTACCTGTTTGGGTAGGATTTTCAATTATTTTTATTTTTCTATATAATTTAAGTGAGTGGAAACAACAACAAAAAAGGCCATCTCAGTTTGGGCTTAAAAAGTACTAGAGGAAAACACGGCATAATTTAAAAATAATAATCTAGTCTGTTGTGGTGACAACACCAGAGGCCTTTCTTTTGCTCGCCCAGCCAGATTCCGTCTTTCAGAGGGGCTCCTCTTCCAATTTTCACTTCTTCATGTGCAAATGCAGCCGAGCAAAGAGGAAATGAAAGGTGTAGACAAGAAGTCTTGTAGGTGAGCAGCACAGCCCTGGAGAGGGAGTTTGCCCCAGGGCTGATTCACTTCAGGGCCTCTTCACAGCCCGGATGCTAGGAACTAAGAAGCAGTGCTATTGAGTTGAAACACAGTGTGCTCCTTTGACACGGGGTAGATCGGACCTGCCAATACCCGTGGGTGACTGTGACCCAATGCGTGTATGAACCTCATACCAAGACACGCGGGGAAAGAGAGACCGGGGTAACGTGGCTGATTCCTCCCATCTCAGGAAAAAGCCCAGTGGCTTGTCCAGCCAGGGTTTTTATCAGGGGCATTAGCACACATTTGCATAGGATTGATTATACATGGGATTAAGCAGAACAGGGGTAAGATTACTCATTAGCAGGGCATCAGGATGTAGATTCACGTCCGGTGGCAGACAGGACCAGATTAAAGTAATATGCAGGGCACAGCAAGCCAGAATTTTTTAAGATACATCTTTGCCAAATTCCTATTAGAGAATTCCCATTCCACAGACATGATCCACGCTTGCTCACACAGGAATCACACGGAGCTGTGCTCAAAACGTGTAAATTCTCAGGACTGCGTGTTTACACGTGTGTGGAAATCACTGCCACACTCCTTCATAATTCACCTGTAACAATACTAAGCTTCTTGACAACTCTTCTGTACTCACAGCTATTCTGTATTAAAATTGAGGTATTTGCACTACAGTTTCCTTCTTTAACACACTTTGGGACTCCTCCTGGCATTGAATTGGGGCCAATGACTATAAATTTACAGAAATGCACATAGACGCCACACACAAACCCAGGACATGAAGACACACCCAAAGAGACCCCAGATCCGAGACCCACAGCAAAATAGATTCAAACCTAGGCCACAGATCTCACACAAGGTAACCAAGACCCCACAGCCAGACTCCAGAGTTGGAGCTGGACAAGGAAACCCAGCTGCCAGATGCCAGACACAGAAGCTGAACCACACTAGTCAGGGCTTATAGTATTTTTAATAGCATTTCTATAAATGACCTTGGATCCAGTACTTAAATATAAAATTCATTGTTTTGAGAATAAATGGTTTTCATCTCTCACATGAACAGTAACTGTGTCACACAGTATATTTTGCGCTATGGAAATGCTCCTGCCGGAATAGAGTTTTGGATGCAGATCGGACACTTCAGGTGGTCAAGGTGCTATTCGGATAAGGAAGGCAGCGCGGGCCACTGGATGTAATGAGGGTGTGCAGAGCTCTTGTTGAGTCATTTTTAAATGCATACATATAGAATCGACTACTTCTCATCCATTCTTTTACCTACAAAAAATATGTAAAGATAGTTGCTTTTAAGTAAAAGAAAAAACAAATGATGCAACATTCCAAATGACATGAAGGAAAAGCAAGTTTTCCCTCTTGTTGCCCAGACTGTGATTCCTGTGACTAGTACCTGCGTCTCCTTTCAGCACATGTCTTCTGCCTGGGTTTTTTTTTTTTTTTTAACACAATTTGTTTTGTAGGATACTTTTCTCACATAATCACATTACTTAGAAACTATTCTCTGTTAAAATCCATTTGAACCACTTTACTAGGTTTTATTTCTTTAACGAAGTATCATATATCCTCACCCATTTTTAACATTCTATAATATTTCACAGTGTGTGCAAACCATAATTTAACAAATTCTCTTCTTCTGAAAACTTTTAAATTGTATGTTATTATATAAGTGTTGGAAACAATAGTTTCAACATACTTAATTTCATACACAGGGAAGCGTAACTGGGGGGAAATTTTTTATGCCTTTCTTCTAATTTCATTTATTAATTTGAAAGAGAGAGAGAGAGTTGTTCCACTTATGTATTCATTCATTGGTTGTTTCTTGTATGTGCCCTGACTGGAGAATGAACTGACCACTTTGGAATATAGGCAGGACACTCTAACCAACTGAGCTACCAGGCCAGGGATACTAGGGGAAAATTTTGAAAAGTAGAATATCTGGATCAGAGGGTATGAGGATGTTATTTCTGGATGGTTCTTCTCAAAAGGATCACTGGAGAATCTGCACCAAAGGACCCTTCCCCTAGTCTTTCAGAGCAAGGACACTGTTTCTGCTTGCTCATCAGCCACAGAGATTTCAGGAGTCCTCTGGATCCCCATACGGGCCACCAGATTATGTTGACCTTAAAAATACAACAGTCAGTTATTTTACCATCAGATAAGGGGCTTATTCAGAAACAGTAAAAACTTGCAATTTAGGACAAGCAAGCTGTAGCAAAAGTCATTGCAAAGCTCCACAAGTAAAAGAGAGGAACATTATTTTTCAAGGAGAAAGGAGGAAGTTGGGAGGGGTCATTTTAAATGAAAGTGCAGTGGAGAAAAGCGTCAGTTCAGAGTGACGATGATTTCTCTCTGGCTGAGTTGCTGGGGAGTCGGTTTCTCCTGGGAGCACATGGTACATCTCTATGTTGGGGCCTGTGACAGACAATTTTTCCTGTAATTGACCCCGGGGGGGGGGGTGCTGTGTAAAGCACCCCCGCTGACCCCAACTCCATTGTAGTGAGGTTTCCCTTCATGAAGTTTCACAGTAACAATTACAGTGAGTTGGCTCAAGTCCAGTCCATGCTCAAAACGAGGTGAGGACCAGAGACACTCTTCCCACTTTATCCCGTGAAAGCCAGTAGCAGCTCGACTGACCCTGCTCTGTGGACCCCTGTCCTCAAATTTGATGTTATTTTTATGCAAAATACTTGTAGGTTTTTCCAGTATTTCTACATTTATTTAGTTTTGATTTTATCTTGTCTTCCTACTTCTGAAATGTTTTTACACCTGAGCTACTTAAACATACCTATTACTCATAATGCCACTTCTTTGGGACTTGAAATTCTCCCTGTGTGTTTTCCAGTACACTTATTATGTCACTTGTTGTGTTTAAATGTTTGAGTCCTCTGGGACTTACTTTGTGTCTATGATATGCATGGTACTCACTTAAGTTTCCACGGAATGCAACGCAGTCTTGACCGCGTCCTCACTTTAGAATCCTCACCGCAAGAGTTATGCAGCTCTTGCTGAAAGTGGGTTTGACAAGGGAGGGCAGGTACGGGCCTAAAGGAAAGTTGGGATCCCGACCACAGTCTGGTGGAACAAAGACATTTTCTCAGGCGGTAAGAGAGCCACGTCCACCCTAAAGACCGGCCCTAGCTCGAGGCCCCCAGCTCCTGCAGCCGCTGGAAAACGAGCCACGGCAACCGCCAAGCGATGGTCCACCGTGCCGGCTACGTGGCCAAGAGTAGCCAATCCCCGCGGGGTGGGGCGGGTCTTCCACCGGCCCGTCTTGAACCCGTGAACAAACTGGCTCCGCCCTCTGCCCCCACCCTTTCAGTTTCTTCTGACCGCCCATTGGCGGGTAGGGCCTTGGGATCACAGCACTGATTGGAGGTTTGCTGACACATGACTATCCAGGCAGGAACCTCGCCCCTTGCGCCCTCACACCTTCCGAGGGCCGGAAGCCTGGGCTCGGAGACAACGCTCTGCCGAAGTGGATAGCTCGGCAGGGGCACCGGTAAGCTGGGAGCCTCACCACTTGTAACCCTCAGCACGAGACCGTCAAAGTCCAGCCAGAGACCCCAGATGCCCTCATCCTGAGGGACCCTGAATCCCTTCAGCATCGAGGGGCCTGCGTCCGCTAACCCGGAGGACCCCACATCTCCTGACCCCCAACGCTGAGACCCCCAAACAGCCTGAAAACCTCAGTTCCCCTCAGCTCCGGGCACCCCACCTGCAGCTCGCCCGGAAAGACCAAATCTCCCTGAACTCAGAGACCCTGAATGCCGGCGCCCTGGGAACTAACTCAGCGGTGGGGAACCTGAAGCCCCTGGAGGAGAGGCCCCAGATCTCCGCAGCCGCAGAGGTCTCGACCCTCTCCCCCGGGCATTCCGAGTGTCCTCGGCCTGGAAGACGCCAGGTCGTGTCCTGGGGACCCCGAGCCTCTCAGCCTGAGCGATGGCGGGCTGCGGGACGCTGCGCCTGCGTCCCGTGCAGGTCTCCCCAGAGCCCGGGGTGCGGCTCCGAGCCCTTCCCCGAGGGAAGCGCGTTTCCTGGCGCCGCCACAGGCCCGCCCGGCCGACCAGGCCCCTCAGACCACCAGGGCCAAGGCCCGCGGAGTCGGTGCGGGGCGGGGGGATGGGCGGGAACAAGGGCGGTCTCTGCGGCATCGCGGCCCCGGCCCATCCAGCCCCTCCTCCCGCAGGGCCCCCGCGCCCCTAATCCGGCACCCCGCCAACCGGGAGAAAGGCGTTCGGCCCTCTCAGCGCCTTCTCCTCCACAGGCGCCTCGGACTCGGGGCTGGGGCACCATGAACCCCGACGGGGGCCCGCAGGAGCGCCCTGAGGGAGACGCGGAGCGAGCGGGTTGGAAGCCTCAGGTGAGCTGAGGGGTCGGCAGAAAGCGTGGGGACAGAGCTCTGCAGACGCCCGGCCCTCTGGGTGACTCCCGCTATGCGTGTGCAGAGTGCTGGCGGCTGAAAGGGGACACGTTGCATGGCCGTGTCAGGAAGTGGGTGCAGACCCAGAGTGAAAGCAGGCCCCCTGGACGCACCCGGGAGGAGGAACAGCCACTTGGGGACCTGGGACACGACCGAGACTAGGGGCTCAGTGCTTGCGGCCACTGAGGCCGCGGCCTGCTCCCTGCACCCGGTGGCAGGGAAGGACCCTGCGCGCGTTCTAAGGCGCATCACTGAGTTACTGGTTTTTCCACTCTCCTCCCCAGGCCGGAGAAGCTTTGAAAGACGTTTCCCTTTACTTCTCCTGGGAGGAGTGGGCAGCGATGGGCCACTCGGAGAAAGGCCGGTACCGGAACCTGAAGATGAACTTCGACTTGCCAATCAGCCTAGGTAGCGTGCAGGCGCTGGGCTGAGGAGCCTGGTGACCTTGACTGCTAGGCTGGCTCCATCTGCCTGCAGCTCCCTCCCGGATGGACACCAATGGGGGGGAATTTGCTCCTTCGCGTCAGAGCAGGGCTGGCGCTGACCGAGCAGGGCTGGCGCTGACCGTGCAGCGCTCACACCAACTCATTTTAGACTCTCCCATCCCATCGGAGCCAGTCACACGGGCTTCCTGGTTGCTTGTTCCTGCTCCAAGCTCTTTGTTTCCAGGCTAGAAGTTTTGTCTCTTTCCAGGTCTCAGAGCTTCTCTACCAGCTTTCATGTGTCACCGCAGGCAGGCCACCAAGCTCCAGGAGGAGGACCCTGAGGACTCTAATGAAGAATGGGCTCCAAGGCAGCAAGGTGAGGGGCAGGAGGAACCAGAGCTGCCCTCCTGACACCGACCTGGTTTAGGTCAGGCTGCATCTCAGGAGTTAACCAGGGAACAGAGTTTGCTTGTCCAGCAAACAAGCAAGATGCAAAACAGTGTATGGTACAGTAGGGGCTATTCCTGTAAACTTTCTCGTGTGCAACATAATCATATATATTTATAGATACATTAATAAGCAGTAAATGGATAAGAACATACAAGTGACTAAGAAATAACTAATTCAGAATAGTTGTCATCGCAAGAGAGGGAGGAAGATCTGGCTGCTAAAGAGTGTTCCAACACCTGGCTGCCCGATGGTTGAAATGGGGACAGATGGGAAACAGTATTAACCATGGTATTATGGGAGTTGGGGGAGGGCCAGGACAGGGAGTGGCTGATCACTGTATGATTTCCTGATGTCGGCCATGGTGCCATTCTGTCTAGTATCATGAGTGTTCAGTTGGTAGGGTCAGTCCATTTTCAAGGGTCTGGGGTTGAAACACAGCTGAAGTCAAGATGTGATCTTTAACTTGACTGGAGTTCTGTTTCTGTGGTCAACAGACTGTTGATGCTGACCAGAGTCTAATAATTAAAGAAGGGTGTGGATGGCCAGTATGTGCACAGGTGGGAGGATACCTGAGAAAGGAGGCGAGGTGGTCGTGGTGCCCTCAGCCTGGACAAGGAAGGACACAGGAAGGAGAGAATGAAGAACACAGGAAGGAGAGAAAGGGTTATGTTGAAGACATGGAATTTCTGTATAGTTACTTTTATTACATTTTTGTCAGGAGAGGCCGATTTATTTTTTAATAAATGTAATAGATGCTTTATGAACATACGATGAAGCGTAGATGACACTTTGTCTATTTTTTAAACACTTTAAGGAAATTAGTTGATGGCCCCAATAGAAGCATAGACCTTATTGATACCTTGGAAAACATTTTCCAATCACCCTTGGATCGTTCTTGGACTACTCTCACTCAGAATTCTGTGTCCCTAATTAGAATCTCCAGATCTTGGAAACATTTACCAACCAAAACACTGATTTCTCATCATCTTTCAGTCAAGCCTTCTTGGGTGGCCTTCGGAAGGGAACAGAGTAAACACCAGAAGGTGAGTATTTCCCAGATCCTGTTGACAAGAAAATTTTCCTCATGGATGCAGGTAAGAGTAGGAAAATGCAGAAAGTATCCTAGGAACTGCTGCCTTCCTTTCCTGGTCTCTTCAACACATTATCCAATATTATCTTTTTTTAAAGATTTGATTTATTGATTTGTTTAGAGAGAATGGAAAGGAGGGAGAAGGTGAAGGAGAGTAGTAAATGTGAGAGACACATGAGTAGGTTGCCTCTCGCACACCCCCAACTGGGGAACCTAGTCTACAACCCAGGTATGTGCCCTGACTGGGGATGGAACTGGTGACCTCTCAGTCTGCAGACCAGCATTCAATCCACTGAGCCACACCAGCCAGGGCTCATCATCATCTTAATAGTTAACTACTACAGCAACAAGAGTAACTACCATTTGTTTCATTCTCACAGTGTTTCAGACTTTAAGAATGGTATGTGAATAAACTCACTTAAACATTACAACAACCCGATGAGGTAGGTACTGTAACTGTCACCATTTACGATGAGGAAAGTGAGCTTTCAGAGATGTAGAAATGTTTGAGTTTATGTCTAAGATGACAGTATCAGTGGTTGTCCAGTCTAATCCATAGTTTCTTCTCTAAACCACTTACAAACTCATTAAAACTTTCATCATTTAACCCTAGCCAGCGTGACTCAGTTGGGTGTCATTCTACAAAGCAAAAGATTGCCAGTTTGATTCCTAGTCAGGGTGCATGCCTGGGCTGTGGGCGAGGTTCTCGGCTGGGGTGCCTGCGAGAGGCAAGAGATCAATGTTTCTCTCTCACATTGATGGTTCTCTTCCTCTTTCTCCCTCCCTTCCCCCCTCAAGAAAATAAACAAAATCTTTTTTAAAAATTAGAAACATAAACTTTCATCGTTTTCTAAAGTTTACATTGTCTTAGTCATATGTCATTACGTCATTCATCTGACCGATGGTTTCAACCGAAGTTCTTCTCTGCTACGCTGAAGTGAGAGATGCACTAAGACCGTCTGACTAAGGAAAGCGTACGATGTGTAGGCAGTTTGTACAGTGGATGGTCCCAGATGAAGAAGAATGTAAAATGCCCAGGATCAGAGCCTCCCACTCTAATCAAAGAAAGCATCTCCCACCCGTAAGGAGCTTCAGGTTTGATGATTGACAAACAACAACTAATAAAATGACTTAAGGACTTCATATAGGTTACACACTATTCAACAGAAACTCATCCGTCCAGAACTGATTTCAAATGCCCATTCTTGTAGGGTGAATTAACAGCTTCTTTCTCTTAGTTCCAATGAGGCCACTCTCCCCCTGTTTAGAATCATTTGTTCAGCCTGCCTACCTCTGTGTCGTGAGCTCTTTGAGAAGCTAGTCCATACCTGAGACTTCTCAGGTCACAGTCCCAGATCAGGGCCCCTAAGGGCCCCCAAATGTTTGCTGAATGAATGATTTCACAATTACAAATTAAACTAGAAGATGATCACTGAACGCTGAAGGTAATTTCTGTGAGATTTAAAATACGGAGATTGCTGAGGGGTAAATTGATAGCAGGACTGTAATCTCACATTCTTACTGTATTACACAATTCACAACACTTCGTTGAATATTATTCTATTTCACGTTTACTATGACATTAAAAATTAGCATATAACAGATCATGAAACTGAAGACAACTAGTTACTGATACAGTCTTATCCAAATAGAATTGGTGGTTACCAGCTAATCTAAGTACAAATATTCTTTCCAAGGTATTGCAAACTTTACCATCATTTTATTGTCTAGATATGTTTCTGCCAATTGTTTCTTTATTCTCTTCCCAGTGTCCTTCACTCTCAATATTACAGGAAATGGTTGAAAGAAAAGAGCCATAAGGCATGGGTCCTAACCTTGATTCATTACCCGCATTGGCCCTATCCCTCTAATATTCATACTCCCTAGGCATTTCCAAGGGTTGAAGTATTAAAAACATGCATGTGAAAATATAAGACCTAAAAAATTAAATATACGTTATATTTTTAATATGTGACTTTTATATTGAAGGCAACACCCAAGGTGCCATTAAGCAATGAATCTAGTTGGAAGGAACTGTCAGGAACAGCAAATTTGCTGACTGCAAGTGGTTCAGAGCAGGCCCAGAAACCAGTATCCCCTCCTGGAGAAGCATGTGCCTCTGGACAGCACAGCACACGAAAATCGGGTAAGAGAAAATAATTTGGAAACGTTAGTTCCTCTAAGTCCTGCAGAAGGGCTGATAAGTATGACCTAGGTCTGTGGGGTGGACTTTGGATGGGCCTGGATTTAAGCTGGGCTCAGCTGAAACTGAAGTTAGCACTATACCTTTGGGCAAATCCTATAAATTCTCTGAGCTCCTGAATGTTAATGTAAAAAGTGAAGATAAGGATACTTCACTCATATATTATTTGAAAACATTAAATTAAATTTAAAACAGGTGATGCATGCAAGTTATCCAATCAATCCATCAGTAATAACAGCAACCACACTTTATTGGTGTTGTGTGCCCAGGCCTTTACTCAATGCCTAACACATAATGTGCACTCAATAAATATTTTATGAACAATTAAAGGTTGGCAAGTTGAACCTGGTAATGGGAAGATCTAGAAACTAAAATTGAATCAGTCATCTGTAGTTAGCATGGAGTCTTAGTCTTCTGAACCAATATTAACAGTAAAATACCGGTGCATGCAAAAGGACAGGTAATAATTTGATGGGAGGAGATTGTGTGTTATCTGACAAAATGGCAACTAACACTCAAGACCCCATCAACCACGCTCACCTGCTCTTCTCCAACTCAGAACTCAGGAGAAAGGAGACTGACGGGAAGATGTACAACCTACGAGAAAGAAAGGGCCATGTGTACCAAGAGGTCAGAGAGCCACAGGATGATGACTACCTTTGTAAGTGACCCTCACTAAGAAGCGTGTTATGCTACAATAATTTCATCTCCTGCTTTGGTCCCCAAATCATTCCCTTCCTCTAGTGACCTGGAGTTCAGGATTGAGTCTCAGTGATGCCTTGTTGACTCCCTCTGAAGCTCTTTGTGTCCAGGGACACGCACTATACCTTCCCTAACCCCTGTTGCTCTCGCCTCCAGATTGTGAGAAGTGTGAGAACTTCTTCATCGACAGCTGTGCTGTGCATGGGCCCCCTTCATTTGTAAAGGACTGTGCAGTGGACAAGGGGCATCCCAACCGCTCAGCCCTCACCCTGCCCCCTGGGTTGAGAATCGGGCCATCAGGCATCCCTGAGGCTGGGCTTGGAGTGTGGAATGAGGTAGCTGATTTGCCAGTGGGTCTGCACTTTGGCCCTTATGAAGGACACATCACAGAAGACAAAGAGGCAGCCGAGAGCAGATACTCCTGGCTGGTGAGAACTATTTACCTCTTCCACTGTCCTCTGGCTTCCCACATTCCTTCTGAGGCTTGGAGGGACCTCACCTCTTATGTGCTAGACATGGAGGGGACAACATGGTTAGCTGTATGTACTGACTGGACTTTACATGAACACAGCTCCTGTTTAAGGATCAGAGAGTAAGTGGGAACAAAGTGGTGCAGACACAAAGAGTGGCTCCTCCCTTGTGGGGCTCCTGCTCTGGTTGGACAGGTGGACTCAGATGTGTAGATGATGAGTAAGAAAAATGTCATGTGTTCACACTGGCAGTTGAATCCCCATACAGGCTGGAAGAGCTTTGATGACAGTAAAGAATTCTTCTATTACTTCCCCACCAAAAAAATAAAAGATCTTTAACTTCTTTTCTGAAACACAGATCGCCAAAGGGAGAAACTGCTATGAGTATGTGGACGGAAAGGACAAATCCTGGGCCAACTGGATGAGGTGAGGTCAGTAGGTCACTAGGTGCCAGAGGGGACTCATCCCCCACAAGCCCATATATCTTTCCCTCTCATCGTGCCTCGCTCAGTGGTCTCCATTAATCCTTTTTCCTCTTTTTATCCATACAGTGTTCTTTCAGAGGACATTTAGGAAAAAAGTATAGCATATGTCCTCAAAATGTAAAGCTCTCTGCTAGACACAATTTGGGCACTGGAAAGGACCTTGAAGAGCCTAGATTCACCAGGGACATTGGATTACACTTTAATTTATCAAATGAACATTAATTAAGCACTTACTATGTTCCAGTTTAGATGAAGGAATACATTACTTAAACAGATCATACAACCCATGTCCTTATGAGGACTTCTTGCAGACAGACATAAAACAATTCCTTTTAGAAACATTTAACTATAATTTCCAAGAAGTGCAAAGTGTCAAGATAGCACAAACCAAGGATGGCCTAAACCTGTGAGGGCAGCAAACCATCCCAACCTCACTTCTAAGGCTCTGGGCTCTGAGGCCTGCAGAGGAGTGGTCATGGGCCCCTTTCCTGAGAGGGCCTCTTTTATCAGGGTTACCAGAATGTGAATCAACCACTATTGTTCTGTTTTAGTCTACTAAGAGAAAAAGACCTCCAGTTTTCTATGGTAGCCTTGAGGAGGCAAGTGAATGGTACCCTAAATAAAGTGTAGGGTGGTTGGAGAAAGGCCTCTTAAGAGAAAACAGATGTGGGCTGAGTACTGAATAATTAGTGAGCTAATTTAGAAGCACGCCCTAGATCAAGCACCAGGTTCTGTGTGTGAAACAATTTGATTTAGAGTTGGAGAAGCCAGAGATCACTGGATATTATGGCCAATCAGGGTGGAGGTTAAGTCTAGAACTGGGTTTTACAAAACGGTGTTAGGCAGCATTAGCACTGCAAGCAGGACTTGGAGGTAGGAATTCACATGACGTGCTGACAGACGCTCAGACATTGAACAGAAGGTTCCCTGGGAACATTAGGGGCAGCGGCAACATCAGAGCCTGAGGGCCTTAAGACTCAGTGAGGACCTGGACATGGGTGTAACAGGTAGTGGGAACTCATCACTGTGGGTTTCTTTCCCTTCATCTGCCTCTATCCCAGGTATGTGAACTCTGCCCGGGATGATGAAGAACAGAACCTGGTGGCCTTTCAATATCACGGGCAGATTTTCTTCCGAACCTGTCGGGTCGTCAGGCCGGGCTGTGAGCTGCTGGTCTGGTTCGGGAACGAGTATGGCCAGGAGCTGGGCAGCAAGTGGGGCAGCAAGTGGAAGAGAGAGCTCACGGCCGGGAGAGGTGGGCACCACTGTTCTTCAAAACAGAAAGAAAAGAAAGAATTCTCCACAGAAATATTCATGATCCAACTCTTAAGTAGAGTAAAATCCGCTCTAAAATCAGTAGTCAGCTGCTTCAGAAATTCACAGTTCATTCATATGCCTTTCACTCTTAGGCAAAATTTTTCTATTTTTTATTTTTAAAATATTTCATACACAAAATACATAACCGCATATAGTGGTAAAAGGATGAAAGGCAAAAAAGAAGAGTTTTTGCCCTAGCTGGTGTAGCTCAGTGGATTGAGCGCGGGCTGGGAACCAAAGGGTCCCGGTTCAATTCCAAGTATGAGCACATGCCTGGGTTGCAGGCCAGGTCTCCCGTGAGGGCCATGTGAGAGGCAACCTTACATTGCTGTTTCTGTCCCTCTCTTTCTCCCTTCCCCTCTCTCTAAAAATAAATAAAATCTTAAAAAAGAAAAAAGTTTTCAAGCACTCACCAAGTCTTTCACCAAGGCAGTTTTTCTGACACTTACAGCTGTGTCTTAATTTTCTTCCATACTTATAAATAAAATGTTTTTGTTTATAGGCATTCATTATTTTCTAGCATTTTTGCCCTGGCTGGTGTTGCTCAGTGGATTGAGTGCCAGCCTGTTGAGTGCCAAAGGGTCACCAGTTTGATTCCCACTGAGGGCACATACCTGAGTTTCAGGCCAGGTCCCCAGTAGGGGGCATGCGAGAGGCAACCACGCATTGATGTCTCTTTGCCTCTCTCCCCCTCCCTTCCCTTTTCTCTAAAAATAAATAAATAAATTTTTACAGAGTGAAGAGAGGAAAACATCAAGAGAACGTTAATCTGTTGTCTCACACACCCCCAGTTGGCCCACAATCCTGGCATGTGCCCTGACTGGGAATTGAACTTGTAACCTTTCAGTTTGTGAGATAACACCCAACCCACCAAGCCACACCATTCAGACAGGGCACATTCGTTCATTATTTCAGTAAATTATCAGGTGAGATCCTACTCTGGTGCACAGTGTTACTGGGACCTGGAAATACAGATGAATGTGAGGGTCAGAATCACTGCTCTTGAGGAGCTGACCAGTGAAGGAGGGAAACCCAGGCACACGTGCTTGCATGTGCACAACACTACACAGTGGTTAGTGCTTTGGAGAAAACTAATCCAGGAGAAGTGCCTAGGGATCAGTGTGGGGAGGGGTGGTGTGGCAGGTGGACTAAGAAGGGCTCTCTAGAGATAACATTTACAAAAATACCTGCAGGCAAAGGATCCCAGGCAGAGGGAGCAGCTAGTGCAGGGAAGAAAAGAGGTGCGGCTTTGAACTGGCTGAGGGTCACTCAGCATAAAGGGTAAGAACCGAGTTCAGACAGATGCTTAGCAGCCCAGAAATGCAGTGCTGATGACCCGAGTTGAGACACTGGGAACTTTTCCAGAGTGCAAGTGTGCAGTTGTCAGCTGTATAGTGGTGCGATCTCTGTTCTGATTATGATTTGTTAATTTTTAGAACATAAACTCCAGTGGGGAATCCCCTTAGAGATTACTTCATCTCCAAGTGAGAGAGCATGGTGGATTGGCCAGAGAGGAACAGGAGTCAGGCATGTAAGAGGTGTGGTTGTGAAATATTTTGAAACAGGACTTAGTATATTTGAAATGGACTAACTGAATGAAGTGAAGCATAAATATTGGATGTGAGGCTTGAGGAATGACTTTTTAAAAGATTTTAATTTTATTTATTTCGAGAGAGGGGAAGGGAGGGAGAAGGGACAGTCATAGCAATGTATGGTTGACTCTCACACGGTACCCACTGGTGACCTGGCCTGCAACCCAGGCATGTGCCCTGACTGGGAATCGAACCGGCGACACTCTGCTTCACATTCCCACACTCAATCCACTGAACTACACCAGCCAGGCCTAAAGATTTTATTTATTTTTACAGAGGAAGAGGAAGAGAGGGAAACATCAATGCGTGGTTGCCTCTCACACGCCCCCTACAGGTTACCTGACCCACAACCCAGGCATGGGCCCTGACTGGGAATCTAACCTGTGACTCCTTGCTTCACAGGCAGGCACTCAATCCATTGAGCCACATGAGCAAGGGCAGGGAAGACATTTTATTTTATTGTTTCAAAAAACTGAAAGAGGCAATTCCTAGTCGGGGCCTGCACTTTTCCTCTTTCACATGCCTTAGAGGATGCCTGTAGTTGGGAAAGGTCCCTGCAGTTCAGGGGGTAACACAGCCTCTCATGCTCCTCAAAAGTCCCTGGTCTGGGCAATATTAGCAAAGACCCTTGATAAGGGTTTTCTGGATTTCTGAAGAAGATGCACTGCATAAAAAGAAAAAGAAAAGTAGACTGGGAGTGGACACTTTGTGGGAGACAGAGCTTGCATTTTCACCACAGTAAGAATAATTCAT
>PVJI01024756.1:0-21458 GCA_004026765.1 Micronycteris hirsuta
GGGGAGGTTAAGAATAGTATAGGAAGTGCAGAAGCAGAAGGACTTACGTGTATGACCTATGGACAAAACTAAAGGGTGGGGAAAGGGGGGGTAAGGGGGTGGGGGCAAGAAGGGGGGAAAGTGGGACAACTGTAACAACATAATAAAATATAGTTAAAAAAGAAAAAAAAAGAATGCTGCAATGAACATAAAGGTGCACATATTCTTTTGAATTAGTGTTTTGGATTTTTTAATACACTTTTTATACATACAGAAGTGGAATCACTGGGTCATAAGGCAGTTAAATTTTTAATTTTTTGAGGCCCTCCATCCTGTTTTCCACAGTGGCTGTACCAGTCTGCATTCCCACCAACAGTGCACAAGGGTTCCCATTTCTCCACATTCTCACCAACACTTGTTATTTGTGGATTTATTGATGACAGCCATTCTGACAGGTGTGAGGTGATATCTCATTGTAATGTTAATTTGCATTTCTATGATGATTAGTGATATTGAGTATCTTTTCTTATGTCCATTGGCCATCTGTACGTCCTCTTTGGAGAAGTGTCTATTCAGGTCCTCTGCCCATTTTTTAATATGATTGAGTTGTATGAGTTCTTTATAAATTTTGAATGTTAACCCCTTATCAGATGTATCATTGGCAGTTATCTTCTCCTATTCAAAAGGTTGTGTTTTCCTTTCATTGATGGTTTCCTTTGCTGTGAAAAAAACTTTTAGTTTTATGTAGGCCCCTATGTTTATCTTTTCTTTGTTTTCCTTGCTTGAAGAGATATAGCAGAAAAAATATTGCTATGAACAATGTCAGAGATTTTACTGCCTATGTTTTTTTCTAGGAAGTTCTGGTTTCAAATCTTACATTTAAGTCTTTAATCTGTTTTGAGTTTATCCTTGTGTTTGGTGTAAGAAGGTGGGGTAGTTTTTTTTTTTTTTAATGTATCTGTCCAGTCTTCCCAGCACCACTTATTGAATATACCGTCTTTATCACATTTTATGTTCTTGCCTCCTTTGTCATATATCAGTTGACCACATAGTCATGGGTTTATTTCGGAGCTCTTTACTCTGCTCCATTGATCTGTGTGTCTGTCTTATACAGTACCATGTTGTTTTTGATTGCTGTAGCTTTGTACAGCTTATATCAGGTATCTCTGTTTCTCTTCCTTAAGATTGCTGTGGGTATTTGGGGTCTTTTGTGCTTCCATATTAATTTTGGGATTATAGTTTTCCAGTTCTGTGAAAAACACCATTGGCATTTTGATTGGGATTGCATTGAATCTATAGATTTTTTTGGGTAGTATGGATATTTTAATGATGTTAATTCTTCCTATCCATGAGCACAGTATATGCTTCCATTTATTTGTTGCTTTTTTAATTTCTTAAAAAATATATAGTGATGTTAGAGAGAGGAAGGGGGAGGGAGGGAGAAAGGGGTATTCAGAGAGAGAGAGAGAGAGAGAAACACTGATTTGTCATTTCACTTATTTATGCACTCATTGGTTGATTGGGGATTAAACCCTCAACCTTGGCATATTGGGACAATGCTCTAACCAACCGAGCTACCTGGCCCGGGCTCTTCTTCATTTTATTTCTTCAGTGTCTTACAGTTTTCTGAGTACAGGCCTTTTATCTCTTTGGTAAAATTTTTTCCTGGGTATTTTTTGATGCAATTATGAATGGGATTGTTTTCTTAGTTTCTCTTTCTCATAGTTCATTATTGGTGTATAAAAATGCAACTGATTTTTGAATATTTATTTTGTACCCTGGTACTTTACTGAATTCATTGATCAGTTCCAGTAGTTTTTTGGTGGAGTCTTTTGGGTTTTCTGCATTCAGTATCATGTCATCTGCAAATAATGACATCTTCCCTTCTTTCTTTCCAATTTGGATGCCTTTTATTCCTTCTTCTTGTGTGATTGCTGTGGCTAGACTTCAGTACTATGTTGAATAAGAGTAGTAAAAGTGGAATCCTTGTCTTGTTTCTGATCTTAATGGAAATGCTTTCAGCTTTTCCCCATTGAGTGAGTTGTGGGTTTGTCATATATGGCCTTTATTATGTTGAGGTACTTTCCCTCTATTCCCATTTTTCTGAGAGTTTTTATCATAAGTAGGTGTTAGATTTTGTCAGTGCTTTTTTTGCATCTATTGATGTCATATGATTTTTATCCTTCATTATATTTTTTAAAAATAGTTTTAATATTGATAATTCTTAGTGATAAAAATGAATTTAAAACTTGTTTTACTTTGTTTTGCTTTAAGAAAGGGGAAATTCTTCATATAATTGAAAGAAACCCCGATGGTTGGTGGATGGGTAAGAATGCCAAAGGAAACAAAGGTCTCGTTCCCAGAACCTACCTGGAGGTTAGTGTTTGCTGTTTATTCTTTCCTTTTCCTTCTTCAACATCTGTTCATTTTTCATAAAAATTAAGCTGTATTCTTGGATTAACTGACTAGTGAATGACTTGAGGTACAGAATTTGCCTTAATTTTTGAGGGGCAGGGCATGGGGAAAATACTATGTGTTAATAGTCCTGAGACCTGTGATCGCTGTCATACAGGTAAGCCCTAGAATGTTATTCCACAATGAAGATACTTTGTGGATTGGTACTGATCATAAAAATTAGTGTTTATTATTTGTTGTAAAACAAAACTACAGTTAACTTTGTGTTAACCTCTACAAATATGTGATCCTGTAATAGGATATGAAGTACTATACATTCATGTTTGTAATTTACTGTTTTTTGTATTTTATGATATAGCATGGTCATTTTCTGTGCCAACATATATAATCAGTGCTGGCCAATAGATCTCTAATACAAACAACAAATGTAATTTAAAATTTTCTAGTAACCATATTGAGATGTCTTTTTTCCTGACATCACTTCTAACACCACACTGTGTGGGTTTTTTTCTGATAACAAATATGTGTTGTTTTCCACACCAGTTGTGTGAAACCAACCAGGTGTCCAACAGTTCAATTCAATTGTGACACTAACTCCTAGAGTTGGTGCAGACCCCATAAGTTAAGAGCTCAGTCCTACAAACTGCCCTACTTTAGATGCCAGTCACGAGTCCCAGGGGCCACCTGTATTTGTAAGTGACCAGCCATAGATACAGGAGTTCCCACACCCCGCCTCAGGTTCGATAATTTGGTAGAGGAACTCGCGGAGTCCAGTAAAATGCCTTATGTGTTTATCATGTTATTATGAAGGACCTGGCTCAGGAAGAGCCATGTGGAAGAGGTGCACAGGGAGAGGTGTTGGCAGATGGAGGGAGTGGGGCCTGGGTCTTCCACACACGCTCTAGAGCCATCCTACCCGCACTTCAAAGTGGTCACCAGACTGAAAGCTCCTTAAACCCTGTTGTTTTGGGAGTTTTTGTGGAGGTTTTATTACATAGGCATGAGATTAAATTCTTGACCATTGGTGATTGAGTTTAATTCCAGCTTTTTTTCCCTCCTTGAAGGTGGGGGGAGGGTGTGATGAAAGTTCCAGTGCTTTACCCAATTAAAAAGTGGGCAAAGGGGGATTTCCGGCCAAGATGAAGGTGTAGGTAGACACTGTGCCTCCTCGCACAACCAAAAGAGGAAAAACAACAATTTAAAAACAAAAAACAACCAGAGCTGACAGAAAAATCGAACTGTATGGAAGTCCGACAACTAAGGAGTTAAAGAAGACACGTTCATCCAGACCGGTAAGCGGGATGGAGCCGGGTGGAGAGTGCATGGCGAGACTGTGGTTTGTGGAGCAGTGGGGACAACGCTGCAGCTGCCTGGAGAGACCCGTGGCCGGCACACTCAGTGAAACCTGCGGCTGGCCAACCTGGACCCAGCGGGGCCAAGACTGGTGGACCAGATAGTCCCTCATTCGCTCGCAGATAAACAGGGAGAAAAAGCTGGGGACTGGAGCAGACCATGTAACCCACCATCGAGGGGAAATAAAGCCCCAAACCACCAATTGAGAACACCTGTGGGGGTAGAGGCGGCAGTGGGAGGAACTCCCGGCCTCACAGAAGAATTCATTGGAGAGACCCACAGGGACTTAGAACTACACAAGCCCACCCACTCAGGAACCAGCACAGAAGGGCCCAGTTTGATTGTGGGTAGCAGGGGAAAGTGACTGAAAGCTGGCAGAGAGCGGAGCAAGTGCCATTGTTCCCTCTCAGGCCCCGCCCCCACAGGCAGCATCACAACACAGCCACGTGGGTTGCCCTGTCCTGGTGAACACCTAAGGCTCTGCCCCCTATACGCAACAGGTGGACCTAGAAAAAAAAATGGCCCAGGTGAAAGAGCAGATCAAAATGCCAGAAAAAATACAACTAAGCCACGAAGAGATAGCCAACCTATCAGATGCACAGTTCAAAACACTGGTAATTAGGATGCTCATAGGATTGGTTGAATTTGGTCGCAAATTAGATGAAAAAATGAAGACTATACTAAGAGAAATAAGGGGAAATGTACAGGGAACCAATAGTGATGGGAAGGAAACTGGGACTCAAATCAATGGTGTGGACCAGGAGGAAGAAAAAAACATTCAACCAGAAAAGAATGAAGAAGCAAGAATTCAAAAAAATGAGGAGAGGCTTAGGGACCTCCGGGATATCTTTAAATGTCCCAACATCCAAGTCATAGGGGTGCCAGAAGGAGAAGAGGAAGACCAAGGGATTGAAAACCAGGAAGCTCAGAGAGTCCTAAAGAAGTTGGAACCAAAGAGGAACACACCAAGACACATCATAATTACATTACCCAAGATTAAAAATAAGGAGAGAATCTTAAAAGCAGCAAGAGAAAAGGAGACAGTTGCCTACAAAGGAATTCCCATAAGACTGTCAGCTGATTTCTCAAAAGAGACCTTTCAGGCAAGAAGGGGCTGGAAAGAAGTATACCAAGTCATGAAAGGCAAGGATCTACATCCAAGAATACTCTATCCAGCTAAACTCTCATTTAGAATGGAAGGGCAGATAAAGTGTTTCTCAGATAAGGTCAAGTTCAAGGAGTTCATCATCACCCAGCCTCTATTATATGAAATCTTAAAGGGATTTATATAAGGCATGGAGGGATATCAACAGGGGAATGGTAGGGGGAGAGAGGAGGAAAGGGGCAGAGAATAAGTAGCATAAATGGTAGGTAGAAAAGAGACAGGGGGAGGTTGAGAATAGTATGGGAAATGTGGAAGCCAGGGAACTTATGTGTGTGACGTATGGACAAAAACTAAAGGGCAGGAAATGCGGAGGGGCGCGGGACAGAGGGGAATAAAGGGGGGAAATAGGACAACTGTAATAGCATAATCAATTAAAAAAAAAGTGGGCAAAGGACCTGAATAAACACTCTCCAAAGAGGACATACAGGTCGCCAACACACATATGAAAAGATGCTCAATGTTACTAATCATTGATAAATGCAAATTGAAACCACAATGAGATATTATCTCACACTGTCAGAATGGCCATCATCAATAAATCAACAAACAACAAATGCTGGCGAGGATGTGGAGAAAGGGGAACCCTTTTGCACTGTTGGTGGGAATATAAACTGGCGCAGCCACTGTGGAAAGCAGTATGGAGAGAGCTTAAAAATTTAAAAATGATCTGCCTTTTAACCCAGCGATCCCACTTCTGGGAATATATTCAAAGGAACCCAAAACACAAATTTGAAAGAATATAAGCACCCTTATGTTCATTACAGTGTTATTTACAATCACCAATATATGGAAGCAGCCCAAGTGCCCAGAAGTAGATGAGTGGATAAAACAATGATGGGATATTTACACAATGGAATACTACTTGGCTGTAAAAAAGAAGAAAAAGTTACCCTTTGCAACAGTTTAGGTGGACCTGGAGAACCTTATGCTAAGTGAAATAAGCCAGTCAGAGAAAGACAAATACCATGATTTCATTAATATATGGAATCTAATGAACACACTGAATTAACAAGCAAAACAGAGACAGACTCATAGATAGAGAGCAGGATGACAGAGCTATGGGAGTGGAGGGTTCAGGGTGGAGAGATTGAGCCAAAGGAAAAAGGACCCATGCACATGGACAAAAGAGTGATAATTGTGGGAGGTGAGAGGTATAAGGGGACTAAATGGTAAAAAAACTACAATAAAAAAAAATAATAAAGCAGCCTTACAAGGAATTTGAATCACCGCCTCCCCCCCACCCAAAGAAAAAACAAAAAGAAATTTCCAAACTTTTAATCACAGGGTTGGTTTTTAAGGCAACCAGCATCTTACCACCTAATTAGCATAACCTCAAGTGTGGTTGAAAGGGCTTGTCGTGAAGAACAAAAGACACTTCTGTCACTCAGGAAATTCCAAGAGGTTTAAGAACTATTGCCAAGAACTGGGAATAAAGACCAAATGTATATCTTCCATTATACCACACCTTTTACAAAAGTAAAAACAAAAGTAAAAACAAAGTAAAAACAAAAGTAAAAGCACATTTTAATAGTATATTTTACATTATTCAATGTGTCAAAAATATTGTCATTTCAACATATAATTAATGTTAAAAAATACTTTCCTTTTTATGCTACTTCTTCAAATTCCAGTTGTGTATTTTACACTTAAATGGCATATCTCAATTTGGAGGAGTCACATTTCAAGTGTCAGCAGCCACAGGTGGCAAGTGGCTGCTATATTGCATAGTCCAGGTCTAGATCACCTGTGTCAGTGGTAGAACAGTATTCTAGATTCACAGAGATGGACTTTTAGGTTGTTTCCAACTTATAATAGCTGTCAATTATGTGGCAAAGAAGCTATGATTAGCTTCTGCTCTTAGTTACAAGAGATCCCCAGATAGTGGCTTAAATAAGGTTGAAGCACATTTCTCTCTCACAAGGCAGAAGTGTGGAGGTAGCAGTCAGAGGGTGCTGAGGCCCCTTCTAATGTTTCACTCTGTGGTTAGGTGGGGGACAGCTCTTCCAGGGGTATCTCTAGTTTAAGTTGGCTGCTAGATCTTTAAATGATTCCAAGCAGCAAAAGAGAAGGAAAGGGGAACATGAAGTCAAAAGGCCTGAGCTGCCATCTTTTTGGAAACCATTTCCTGGAAGTTACACAAAAAACTTCCAATTATATCTTGATCAGAATTTAGTTCTTTTTGGTCCAGAGTACCTGGAACAGAGGCAAGGACAGAGGCAGAGGTGGAGGTGCTTTAAAAGATGCTACTGTCAGAGTGTGAAATTTCTCAAAGTTGAAATTAATAAAGGATATAAAATTCAGATCTCCAAGATGGCGGCCTAGGTAAACATGGTTTGCCTTGTCACACAGACACATCAAAATTACAACTAAACTACAGAACAACCATCACTCAGAACTGCCAGAAATCAAGTTGAATGGAGGTCCTACAGCCATGGAATTAAAGAAGAAACCATATCCATCCAGACTGGCAGGAGGGGCAGATATGAAGAGATGTGGATTGGGCTGGTCCCACACCCATGTGTGGCAGATAAAAATCATGTGGTGGATAAAAGTTGCAAGGGATACCTTGGGAGTGAGGGGTACCAGCCCCACACGAGGCCACTCAGCCCAGGGTTCCAGTGCCTGGAAGAAAAGTCCCTGTGGCCTCTGGCTGTAAAAACCAGTGGAGATTGCGTCAATAGAAGTAACTGCTGGATTCCCAGGCAGTTCCTCTTTTTTTTTTTTTAATTATTTTATTGTTCACCTACAGTTGTCTGCATTTACCCCCCACCCCCAGCCCCAGGCAAACCCACCTCCCTCCCTTGCTTCCACCCTCCCCCTTGGTTATGTCCATGTGTCCTTTATAGCAGTTCCTGAATACCCTTGTCCCCCTTCTCCCCTTCCCCCTCCCCTCTGGTTACTGCCAGATTGTTCTAAATTTCAATGTCTCTGGTTATAATCTGTTTCTCTGGTTGTATTTTGCTTGCTTACCTCACAAGCGTCCAGGCAGTTCCTGTTAAAGGGCCTGTGCACAGAGTTACTCAGACTCACTCCCACTGAACTCCAGCACCTGGGCAGCAGCTTGAAAGGTACCAGTGGCATACAGGGAGGAACTGAAGTGTCTGGCATCAGGGTGAGAGCTGGGGGACAGCTTTCTCCAAGACAGACTGCTGGCAGAGGCTATTGCTTCTGTCTGAGCCCTCCCACTAAAGGGCCACAGAGTATGGCGGGCACCATATCAGAGACTCCATCAACTGGTTCACAATGTTTGTGCTGCCCTGGCGATTTCCTAAGTCTCCATCCCACCTAACTTACCTGCCCACCTAACTGGTTAACAGTGCCTTTTCCATACAAGTGACTTGTCTTGGCACATGATTCTGATCTTCCTAAATCCTCTCAAACAAGCAGCAGCTGGCCTCAGCAAGTCCCCCCCCCACTTTGCTAAGTGGTTCCAGGCCCTGCACTAGCAGCAGCTGGCATTAGTTCACAGCCTGTCCTTTCTAGGGCACCTCCAAACTCAGCACAAGAAGCAGCCAGCTGCTGATTGCTTTATAGCTTATGCCAAGTGGCCCAAGACAGAACACAAGGGGCACCAGAGTCCAGCTGAAGTGAGTCCTGCTGAATTAAGCTGTACTCTGTGGAGTGAGCCCATGCACAACTGATCCTCCACAGAGGGTGGAGGTTGGTGGTCAGTGGTCCCAGCCAGTTCTTGCGTGCAGCTTATTGGCCTGGGTAATCACTCCCATTGGCCTGCCAACAGAAATCAAGGCTCAACTATAACAGGAGTGTGTACTCAGCCCACACAGAAGGCACACCTCAACTACCTAGCTTGGGTGATAGGGGAGGCTGTGTCACTGGATCCTACAGGACACCTACTACATGAGGCAACACTACCAAGACAGGAGTCATAGCAGCTATACCTAATACATAGAAACAAATACAAAGAGGCTGCCAAAATGAGGAGACAAATAAGGAGGGTCCAAATGAAAGAACAGAACAAAACTCCAGAAAAAGGGCTAAAAATGGAGATAAGCAATCTATCAGATGCAGAGTTCAACACACTGGTTTTAAGGATGCTCAAAGAACTTAGTGAGGACCTCAGCAGCACAGAAAATGTCTAGTCACAAATGAAGGACATACTAATTGAAGTAAAGAACAATTTACAGGGAATCAACAGTAAAGTGGATGAAGCTGAGAATCAGATCAATGACTTGGAACATAAGGAACCAAAAAACAACTAATCTGAACAACAAGAAGAAAAGAGAATCCAAAAAAGTAATGATAGTGTAAGGAGCCTCTGGGGCAACTTTATGTGTACCAACATTTGCATTGGGGTGCTGGAAGAAGAGAGAGAGCAAGAAACTGGAAATCTATTTGAAAAAATAGTAACAGAAAACTTCTCTAACTTGGTGAAGGCAACAGACATACACGTCCAGGAAGTGCAGAGAGTCCCTAACAAGATGAACCCAAAGGGGCCTACACCTAGACACATCATCATTAAAATGCCAAAGGTTAAAGATAAAGAGAGCATCTTAAAAGCAGAAAGAGAGCCGTGGCTGGTGTTGCTCAGTGGATTAAGTGCCAGCCTGCTTACTGAGGGGTTGCTTGTTTGATTCCCAGTCAGGGCACATGGCTGGGTTGTGGGTGTGGGAGAGGCGACTGATCAATGTATCTCTCGTGTATTGATGTTTCTCTCTCTCAAAAATAAATAAATTAAAAAAAAAACCAAGATTTTTTTAAAAAAGCAGCAAGACAAAAGCCGATAGTTTCCCACAAGGGAGTTCCCATAAGACTGTCAGCTGATTTCTCAAAAGGAACTTTGCAGGCTAGAAAGGGACTGGCAAGAAGTATTTGAAGTGATGAAAAGCAAAGGCCTACAACCAAAGTTGCTCTACCCAGCAAAGCTTTCATTTAGAATCAAAGGGCAGATAAAGACCTTCCCAGAGAAGAAAAAGCTAAAAGAGTTCAGCATCACCAAACCATTATTATATGAAATGTTAAAGGGACTTATTTAAGAAAAGAAGACCAAAACTATGAATAATAAAATGGCAATCATTACATATCCATCAACAATTGAATCTAAAAAGCAAACTAAGCAAACAAGCAGAACAGAAACAGAATCATAGATCATGGAGAACTGTGATGGCAGCCAAATGGCAGGGGGATTGGGAGAATAGGTGAAAAGGTGAAGGGATTGAGAAGCACAAATTGCTAGTTACAGAATAGTCATGGGGATGTAAACTACCGTATAGAAAATGGAGAAACCAAAGAACTTATACACATGACCCATGGACGTGAACAGAAGTGTGGGGTTGCCTGAGTGACTGGGTGGTGGTACGTGGAGGGGGGCAAAGGGGAAAAAATTGGGACAACTGTAATAGCATAATCAATAAAATGTAATTTACAAAAAGAATTTAGTTCTTTTCAACAACTAGCTGCAAGGAGGGATTGGAAACTAATCTTTTCACCAGCCTCTTGCTAAAATGAAGGATTCTGTTAGAAAAGAAGAGGTGGAGATTCAGCAGTACACAATACTCAACCTCTGTAAAGATCTGTAATTGGAAAGGACTTCCCCATCTCAGGATTATTTTCTTCTAATGCATTTAGAGTTCTTTTATTTCTACCTTTACTTCTTTATTTTTATTTGAGTAAATTCCATCTGGAATTAATTTTGATTAAACTTAACTCTCAATCTCTATCCTCGTATTTTATTCAAGCAGTGAAATGATCAACCATGTGTTGAAATCTTTTCCGCACTGATTTTTAAAAAAAGATTCTATTTATTTTTAATTTCAGAGAGTAGAGAAGGGAGGGAGGAGAGGGAAAGACATCAATGTGAGAGGGGACATTCATTGGTTGCCTCTTGTACGTGCCCCAGCCGGGGACTAAATCCGCAGCCCAGGCACATGTCCTGACCAGGAATCAACCAAAGGCCTTTCGGGTTGTGGGACAACACTCTAACCAACGGAGCCACGCTGGTCAGCGTCCCAACTGGTTTTTGATATGCCCATTGTGTAAATTTCCATCCACACTTGAGTCTCTCTGAAAGTCTTTTTATTGGTTTATTTTTGCATTATGTGAAAAAGCACCTCATATTTCAATCACTTTTCAGCCCTGTCATAAAGAAGGCCCAGAATCAAGTGAAGAAGGCAGTGAAGGAGATGTGGCTTTGGGGGATGAGACGGCAGAAGGAACAGAAGTTAAACAAAGGTACAAAGGCCTGAGGGAATGTCAAAGTCAAATAAATAAAAGCTTTAGGGAACTTTGTTTATTTTTACCATTGTAAATAATTCAAGAATTTTTTGCAGTGGAGACAGCTTGCAGTTTGTGAACAGTGCTTTTCATATAACTATTTGCTTAAAGATCACCACTACTTTAATTTTGTGATTATTCTGTCTTGGTTTCATCTGAATACTGTTAGGTTTTCAGAGCTTACTGGCAGTTACATATTTTGGTCTTTGATGAGTGAAGTTCCCTGACCAGGTGAATAGGCATAACCTATCTGTGCACTCACCTTGCTTTTTTGTCTCCCAGAACTGATTCTAGTTGGAGTACTGTTCGAAAAGCTCTCTCAAAGGTTGGTATCTCCTGTCTTGTCAATGATGTCTCGCTTTGTTACCTAAGAGTTCTGCTAGAGTTCAGATTCAAAACCAGATAGCACTGGATCTCAAACAGGATACACTGCATAGAATGTGCAGAGCACAAAACATGCATTTCTGGCTTAGTAAGCTTGTGTCTCAAGTAGCATTTCCCATCAGGTCTTTTCTCTAAGAAGAGCAGATTTGAGGGCTTGGTAATATCTTTCACCGATTCTACCTGAATTTTCTGTCATTTGGGTAAAGACTGCTGTTAAATTTTAGTTAATATGAAAAATTCCAGAAATCTCAAAAATGTAAGAAATTATTCATAATTCTGACATTAAAAAAATTACATAACAAAATGAAATTTACTCCTTGCATAAGTAACCACCATTAACAGTTTGGTAACTCTTTTTCTGACTTTTTATCCTGGGGCTCATGAGTGTGTGTGGGGTATATGTGTGTATGCATATACGTACCAGAATGTATCCAGCCATGTAATAGAAAACACTGTACACAGGACAGTGATGCCTCAGTCCCCTTCAAAGTGGGCACCTTGGGACCTCACACAGTGCTCCCAATCGCCATCAGCTGCCCTGTTGTATTTTCCTGAATCTCAGTGATGTCTGAAAGCTCTTCCCTTTCAAAGGTGATTTTAGTTTTGGAAAAAGCCAGTAGTTGCAAGGTGCCAAATCTGGGCTGTAGAGGGTCTGAGTCACCTGGGTGATTTGATGTTTTACCAAAAACTGCACAAGACATGATGCATGAGCAGGCGTGTTGTCGTGATGAAGCTGCTAATCACCAGTTGCCCATAGCTGCAGCCTTCTAAATCACCTGAATAGTTACCACAGAAGAATGTTCAAGCTTAACACAAAATTTGTTGTTGTACTTGCTCAGTCATTTTGAATGTGACAGCCACACAGTACACATGCTCAATGGCGTCTACCACCCCCACGGACTAGTACAGTGAAGTCGTCATTATTCACACATGCACCTTCCAGTCCACTGTCCTTGCCTGCCAGGTTACACTGATATCGTGCAAACCCTTGTTATATTAACAATATCTGGATTTTTTCTGGACAGACCTGTACACACACACACACACACAACATATGTATACAAAGATCCATTAAATCATCAGTGCATATCAATTTATGATATTAACTCATCTGTTACATGGCAGTACACTGTGGCTTGGGACAGGAGGAGGGACATGTGATGAGGGATGTGCAGGAGCACAGAGCTCTGCCCACTGGGCATGGCTTGGGCCTTAGGTCCTTGGGAGAGGCAGGATTCAGTGATGGCCTTCACTCAGGAATCTGGGGTTAAATTGCTGTGCTAGTCCCCTAACAGCTGTACATTTGTGTTTTCCTTTTCTGGGTTGCAGTTGCTATAGTGGTAAAGACAATAGGTGAGGAAAACATGAATGAAAACAGCAAATCAATTTGTTTTTAGCACGTTCAGCAGATCAACACTGTTGATGTGTTGACCACGATGGGAGCCATTCCGGCCGGGTTCAGGCCTTCCACGCTCTTCCAGCTTCTGGAGGAAGGTAACAGGTGTCTGCAGCCACCACAGACCTTTAGTTAAATGGTCAAGCTTTACATCTGATTTCTTTGTTTTAGACGAAACAAGTTGTTTAAAAAGATGTTGAACCTCACATCTCATTGGTGCTCATCTTTTCCTCGTCTTTCCTATGAGAGTGGAGGAAGGACCCCTGATCCTGTCAGAGGCCAGCCTGTCTTCCTGTGCTCTGGGCTCCAGCCCCTTTCCTTTGTTTCAAAGACTTGACTCTTAACTGCCAGCCTTTTCCTGTGTCTTCAGCCTGTTCCCTGCCCCCATTGCTTCTTCTCTCATCAGTAGTGCTGACATGCCCAATCCCTCCGACCTCTGAGAACCAGCCTCTCCAGCCCTGTCCGTTTCTAGGTGGAGCTTCCCTTTCCCTTTTCCAGAGCCGTCCCTCCATTCAGTTTTTTCCTGTTCTCTTACTCCTTGGATTTCCCTGTGCTTGACAACATTTGTCCGTAAGCCTATTTTAAGGAAGAGTGATAATGTGGGAAGCTGCTCTGATACCCTGAGTTGTGGAGTTATCTGTAGAAGGGCTGCTTTGAGGTTCCTCTGCTGGGAAGCTCTTCTCAGCTCCCCTGAAGGCCTGCTCCTCCTCTTCCTTTGGGTCTTGGTAAATTCCACCTACCTATAGACATTTTCCTTGAGAAATGTAGGTTCCCTGTATTCCTGCCCACCTGAGCATGCTTTATGGGCCTAAGTCAGCTTATGATTATCTTACTTATTCTCTTGTCTACTTATTTTTAAAATGATTTTCCTCACTCAATCATAAATGAAGGAGGGCAGGGCTGTATTTCTCTGATCACATTTGTATTTCTGGGTCCTGGGGTAGTACCTGGCACAGACTAGGAACTCAAAGGTGATTTTGAAAATGAATATATGATTTAGTAATAAGTATTC
This sequence comes from Micronycteris hirsuta, assembly GCA_004026765.1. Classification (NCBI taxonomy): domain Eukaryota; kingdom Metazoa; phylum Chordata; class Mammalia; order Chiroptera; family Phyllostomidae; genus Micronycteris; species Micronycteris hirsuta. The sequence goes on from PVJI01024756.1 coordinate 13,936, forward strand.
TTCATGACTAAAGTATGGGAGAACAGTATAAAAATGTTTTTCTGTGAAATGAAATTAATAACTATGTTTTCTAATTTTGTAAAAAGTGTTTACAGATTTTCTGTATTTTACAAAAGTATTTGAATGGATCATCTTCATCACAGGCTATGTTATTGACCTAAGAGTCTTTTGGGTCTTTCTTTTAAAAAAATTTTTTTAAAGGTTTTATTTATTTATTAGAGAGAGGGGAAGGGAGGGAGAAAGAGAGGGAGAGAAACATTAATGTGTGGTTGTTTCTCACATGGCCCCCACTGGGGACCAGGCCCACAACCCAGGTATATGCCCTGACTGGGAATTGAACCAGCAACCCTTTGGTTCACAGCCCATGCTCAATCCACTGAGTTGCACTAGCCAGGGCACTTTTGGGTCTTTCTTAAAGCTGCTTGGAGATCAGCTCTTGCGTGCTTCTATCTTTGTGTTTCCTCTGTTGTTTTTGTGTGTAAATCTCTGCTGGTGCCTCTGTCTATTCCTAGGAAGCATCTAGCTTTTTAGATTCCTGTTTCCTAAGTTTATAGCATAACATCATGGATTTTTGGTTTTGAGTTTTATCCCTCCCTTTTTTTGTAAGAAAGTAAAGGAAAATTATTTTTGCAGGCAATCAATTTCAAGCAAGTTACTTCTTACAGCCAGAGCTCACTCCTTCACAGCTGGCCTTCAGAGATCTCATGTGGGATACTAAGGCAGGCACAGTAAGTACAGGAACTAAGTTATAACTTTTAAAAAAATATATATTTATTGATTATGCTATCACAGTTGTCCCATTTTCTTTCTCCCCTTTATTTCCCTCCACCATGCACCCCCCTCCCACCAGCATCGTCCCTACCTTAGTGCATCTCCGTGGGTTGTACATATAAGTTCTATGGCTCCTACATTTCCCACACTAGTCTTAGCCTCCCCCAGTCTACTTTCTGTCGACCATTTATGCTTCTTTTTTTTTTCTTTTTAAAGATTTTATTTATTTATTTTCAGAGAGAGGAGAAGGGAGGGAGAAAGAACAATGTATGGTTGGCTCTCACATGGCCCTCACTGGGGACCTGGCCCGCAACCCAGGCATGTGCCCTGACCGGGAATCGAACCGGGACCCTCTGGTTCCCAGCCCGCGCTCAATCCACTGAGCTACACCAGCCGGGCCATTTATGCTTCTTATTCCCTGTACCTATTCCCCCATTCTCCCCTCCCCCTTCCCGCTGATAACCCTCCATGTGATCTCCATTTCTGTGGTTCTGTTCCTGTTCTAGTTGTTTGCTTAGTTTGTTTTTGTTTTTGATTTTTTAGGTTCACTTGTTGTCATTTTACTGTTTGTAGTTTTGATCATCTTCTTTTTCTTAGATAAGTCCCTTTAACATGTCATATAATAGGGCAGGGGGGTCAAACTCATTTTCACTGGGGGCCACATCAGCCTTGCGGTTGCCTTCAAAGGTCCAAAATAATTTTAGGACTGTATAAATGTAACTACTCCTTAACTGTTAAGAAGTTGAAATTACATTCAGCCCTTTGAAGGCAACTGTGAGGCTGATGGGGCCCCCTATGAAAATGAGTTTGACACCCCTGTAATTGGGGCTTGGTGATGATGAACTCCTTTAACTTGACCTTATCTGGGAAGCACTTTATCTGCCCCACCATTCTAAATGATAAATTTGCAGGATAGAGTAATCTTGGATATAGGTCCTTGCCTTTCATGACTTTGAATACTTTTTTCCAGCCCTTCCTGTTTATAAGGTTTCTTTTGAGAAATCAGCTGATAGTCTTATGTGAACTCCTTTGTAGGTAACTGTCTCCTTTTCTCTTGCCGCTCTTTTGGGTTCTCTCCTTGTCTTTAATCTTGGGTAATGAAATGATGTGCCTTGGTGTGTGCTTCCTTGGGTCCAACTTCTTTGGGGCTCTCTGAGCATCCTGGACTTCCTGGAAGTCTATTTCCTTTGCCAGATTGGGGAGGTTCTCCTTCATTATTTTTTCAAATAAGTTTTCAATTTCTTGCTTTTGTTCTTCTCCTTCTGGTACCCCTATGATTCAGATGTTAGAGTGCTTAAAGTTGTCCTGGAGATTCCTCATCCTCTCCTCGTTTTTTTGAAATCTTGTTTCTTCATTCTGTTCTGGTTGAATGTTTATTTCTTCCTTCTTGTCCAAATCATTGATTTGAGTCCCAGTTTCCTTCTTGTTATTGCTGGTACCCTGTACATTTTTCTTTATTTCACTTTTCATAGCCTTCACTTTTTCCTCTATTTTGCGACCATACTCAACCATTTCTATGAGCATCCTGATTATTAGTGTTTTGAACTCTGCATCTGATAGGTTTGCTATCTCTTCATTGCTTAGTTCTATGTTTGGAGCTTTGATCTGCTCTTTCATTTGGGCCATATAAAAAAGTGGGGAGGGGTCAAAGAGGGAACAGTGCTGCTTGCTCCGCTCTCTACTGGCTTTCAGTCACTTCTCCTGCTACCCCCAAATAAATTGGGCCCATCTGGTGCTGATTTCCGGTGGGTGGGCTTGTGTACATTCTAGGACCCTGTGGGTCTCTCCAACGAACTCTCTTGTGAGGCTGGGATTTTCTCCCACTGCCGCAACCCACACAAGTTTTTAGAGTCAGAGGTTTTGAGGCTTTAATTTTCTGGAACCTTGGGTTGTGCGGTCTGTCTCGCTCACCAGTTGTTCCTCCCAGTTTATCCGCACACAAACGTGGGACTGCCTAGTCTGCCAGCTGGTGCTTCACCCGCCCTAGTCCTCCAGCCTCCACCTTGCTGTGAGCCCTCTCTGCCCCAGCTGCCCATCTCTACCCCTCCCACTAGTCTGGATGAATGTTTCTTCTTTAAATCCTTGGTTGTCAGACTTCTATACAGTTTGAGTTTCTGACAGTTCTGGTTATTTTTTGTTTTTAAATTTGTTGTTGTGTTTCTTTTGGTTGTGCGAGGAAGCAAAGTGTATCTCCCTATGCCTCAGTCTTGGTTGGAAGTGCCCTCTAAGTTACAACTTTTCCAGATTGTGTCATGATTGCAAGTATACCAATAGCATATACATTGATTAATGCATTATGGAAAACAAAGAAATGCTTTCCATTTGTGAGTTTGAAATACTCAGTGATAGTTTCATTGTTAAGACAAAACTTGGGTTTGTGACTTTGTTCCTCTTCTTCACTGTTCTCTTCTCCCATTGTTACAAAGGAAACAGTATTTATCTGAATCACTATTTGTCTCAATTTCTTCATCTGTGAAAAGGGAATAATAATAATACTTCTCACATAGTGTTATTGCCAGGATTATATTATATGTGTGAAGGGCAGATAACAGTGTCTGGCTCATGATAATAACTCAGGAAATACTAGCTAGTATCATCATCATTAGTACTAGAAGTAGAAATAATATTATTTTAATTATGTAGGCATGAGTACTTTCTGAATATACTTTTGTGGGGACAATTTAGAGTAAAGGATTGCTGAATCCCCAGTATTTGAAATATTCTTGATATTTAAGTCTACTGTCAAACTTTTTAGCAGATCTATACTGCATTGGTGCACATCACTCCCTTTCCTGTTTACCTTCCACTTTTTCTTCCTCCTACCCCAGAACTTCAGGGGAAGAATGAAAGGACCCAGTGTGGTCAGGTTTTGTGTTGAGGGTATGTGCAGAATTGTAGTGCCCTTTTTCCTCTCAAACTGAGCATTGCCTAGAACCTTTTTTGTATTAAATATCTTTTATTGCAAGTCAACAAAAATGGTGCATTTGGTCTGTTTAGTGTGCTTGTACTAGAATAAATGGCATTTAATTTTATGAACTTGTACCCAGAGAGCTAAATATTCGTCTCTCATTTCTGAAGTTGAAAAGGTGACAGGCTTTTAATTGTCTTATTTTTTCAATATTATAAGCCATTTAAAGGGAAGTACCCATGACCATAAAGCAGAACGTCAAGGATTGAAGATGTTTGCCCTGACTAGTGAGGCTCAGTGGGTTGGGTGTCGTTCCAGAGACCGAAAGGTCTCTGGTTCGATTCCTTGTTGGGGCTCATACCTGGGTTGCGGGCCAGGTGCCTGGTTAGGGATATGTGAGAGGCAACCAACTGATGTTTCTCTTGCACATCCATGTTTCTTTCCCTTTCTTTCTCCCTCCTTTCCCTTCTCTCTAAAAATATATAAGTAGACCTGGCTGGTATGGCTCAGTGGACTGAACACTGGCCTGCAAACCAAAAGGTCGTAGGTTCGATTCCCAGTCGGGGCACATGCCTGGGTTGTGGGCCAATGTTTCTCTCTCTCTCTTTTTCCCCGCCTTTCCCCTTCTCTAAAAATAAATAAATAAAATCTTTTTAAAAATTGAAGATGTTATGACACTAGAAACAAGAATGCCAATTTATTTATTGACTTTCTGAACTAGGCTTGTGAAGTAGAACTGAACAGTCACATATAGTGGTCTGTGCATTCTTGCATTCTCTCTGTCAAAACATTTGTATGAGAAGCCAAGGGACAATGTAGATAAGTGCTTGAAATCAAATGAAGGAGGAGCTGGCTAGATACTGTGAATGTTGGTGACCATCTACTCTAACCCACACTGTGGAGGAAGGACTGTGTGAATGACCTGGAGTACGTGATTCCATGGTCAGGTCACACATTTTATCTGATTGTATGGACTGTTTTTTTTTAAAATCACAATTCTTATGCATTTACTCCAAAATGAAAATATTTTAAATATAAATATTTATTAAAAATGTACCTGAAAAATTTACCAAAAAGCATACCTGAAAATTAAATGAAAATGAATTTAATTTGACTTAAATTAATTATATTATTAACACTTATGGGTATATATGTTAAATTTTTTCTTTTATTCTTTTAATTTTATGGACATTTTCTTAAGTATTTGTAAAAGATACTGTGAAAATAAATTTGTCTTATAAGTCACGAAAGTAAACCTTTTTTACAGCTAATTTTTCTCTCAGATTAGGTCAAGACCAAGCCGTGTTTCATTGATTCTGACCCTCTGGAGCTGCAAAATGATTCCTGTTCCCGGAGGGAGTGTCCAGGTTCTCAGCAGACACGTGCGCCTCTGTCTGTTTGATGGTAGTAAGGTGAGCTTGCTGAGGAGCACGTTGGTTCACGTCAGGGTGGAAAACAGTTGGTTAACGCCACGTGTGAAACATGTGCTGCATGGGGTCTGTCTGCCTCTGTGTCTTTTTCTCTATATGTATATGTGTATATATGAATGTGTATGTATGTGTATATACATATAAAATAATACGTGGTCGAGCACAAACCACATGAGTTCTGATGACATAGGCTTAACTCCTGGCTCTTTCCATTGCTAGGTTTGTGATGTTGGCTTATATATCATAGTTAACTCCTCTGAGCCTTACAGTTTTACCTACAAAAGGTATTGATGCCTGTCTTCTACTGCTGTGTAGCTCAGGTCTTCAGTGTACAGAGTAGCATTTCTGACAAACGTATATCCTTATATAGCCAACACCCCAGGCAGGATGTGGAACATCACCCTCACGAAGTTTCCTTGTGTCCTTTCCTACCTGACTCCTCCCTGACTCCTAAGAGAGTATTTTATACCCAGTACCAAGGAATTTGAATGACTTCTAAAAAATGAATTGATTTCTTGTGAGATAACAGCTTAAATAGTGCTTAGATGGAAATTTATAGCTTTAATTGCAGATACTACTAAGATTTAAAATGGCTGATCTGGACTTCCTAAGATGGCGGCATAGGTGAATGCACCGTGCCACCTCGCACAACCAAACAAGGGAAAAAATCAGAAATTTAGACAACCAAAAACAGCCAGATCTGACAGAAAATCGTATTGAGAGGAGGTCCAACAACCAAGGAATTAAAGAAGATACATTCATCCAGTCTGGTGAGCCAGGAGGAGCAGGGCGGAGGGAGAGCGCTCAGTGACCCCGAGCAGGTGAGCAGATGGCAGGTCCGCGGTTGGAGGGGCGGTTCCCGCGGGGCTGCAGCATACCCAGACCGGGGTGCCTAACTGAAGCGCGGCCAGCGCCGGGCTCACCTGGACCCAGCGGGCCGAGACTGGTGGACCGGGCAGGTCCGCATTCTCGTGCAGACGGACCGGGAGAGAAAGCAGTGGGGGCAGCACGCATCAGCGCAATTTGAGAGCACCTGTGGCTGAGGGGGGGGAGCCGGCGGCGGGAGGAACTCCCAGCCTCACAGGAGAGTTCGCTGGGGAGACCCGCGGGGGATTGGAGCTGTGCAGCCCATACACCGACCTGGAGCGACCCCCGGAGCTGGCGAAGAGGGGCTCAAATCACTTGCAGGAGGCGGTGTGGGCGCGGAGAGCCGAGAAGGCGCCATTTTGCGCTCAGGTCCCGCCTCCGCAGGCTACGTCGCAACACAACTACTGTGAGTTTCCCTGCCCAGGTGAACCCCAAGGCTCTGCCCTCCTTACAGTAACAGGCTCACCGAGGGGAAAAAAAATGGCCCAAAGAAAGGAACAGATCAAAGCTCCAGAGCTAACCGACCAAGAGATAGACAACCTATCAGATGCACAGTTTAAAACCCTTGTAATAAGGATGCTTTCAGAATTCAACGAAAAATTATCAAAATTGCTGGACCAAATGAGGAGAGATCTGCAGGGAGCCAATAGAGATAAGAATGAACTGGGACTCAAATCAACAGAGTGGACCAGCAGAAAGAAAAAAAAACATCCAACCAGAAAAGAATGAAGCAACAAGAATTCAAAAAATGGAGGAGGGGCTCAGAAACCTCCAGGACATCTGTAAACGGCCCAACATAAGGATCATAGGGCTGCCAGAAGGAGAAGAAGAAATCCTGGGAATTGAAAACTTATTTGAACACATAATGATGGAGAATTTCCCCAAGCTGATGAAGGAAATAGACTCTCGGGAAGTCCAGGAAGCTCAGAGAGTCCCCAAGAAGTTGGACCCAAAGAGGAACACACCAAGGCACATCATAATGACATTACCCAAGATTAAAAATAAGGAGAGAATCTTAGAAGCAGCAAGAGAGAAGGGGACAGTTACCTACAAAGGAATCCCCATAAGACTGTCAGCTGATTTCTCAAAGGGGACCTTGCAGGCAAGAAGGGGCTGGACAGAGGTGTTCCAAGTCATGAAAGGAAAGGACCTACATCCAAGAATACTCTATCCAGCAAAGATTTCATTTAGAATGGAAGGGCAGATAAAGTGCTTCTCAGATAAGGTCAAGTTCAAGAAGTTCATCACCACCCAGCCTTTATTGTATGAAATGTTAAAGGGAGTTATATGAGGTTTGGCGGAATATCAATAGGGGAGTGGTAGGGGGAGAGGGTGGGAATGGGGCACAGAACAAGTAGCATAAATGGGAGGTAGACAACAGACAAGGGGAGGTTAGAATAGTATAGGAAGTGCAGGAACAGAAGGACTTATGTGTATGACCTATGGACAAAACTAAAGGGAGGGGAAAGGGGGGTTAGGGGGTGGGGGGCGAGAAGGGGGGGAAAGTGGGACAACTGTAACAACATAATCAATAAAATATAGTTAAA